>JAZGTK010005736.1:0-21899 GCA_036877625.1 Ambastaia sidthimunki
GGTACAAATGTGTTCCCAAACGTCAGCAAAACCTGACAAATCTGAGCAAAACCTTCTTTTGGGAATGTCCTTGTTTGTAAAAATGCAATTAAAAGTAAATAAAGTTTTTTGTAGTAAATTGACGTTTTTTTTATTATTTTAAAAATGCAGAATGTTTTCTGTTAGGGTTAAAATGTGGGTTTGCTTTAGGTTAGTAATAGTGTTTACAACTAGTTGTGTATAAAAACAATAGAAGTTTAGGTAATGTCCCTATTTATGTAATAAAGATAATTTTAGAAAAGTAAATGTGTGTGTGTGTGTGTGTGTGTGGTCCTGGTATTCAGTCTGATATGGGAACCAAATGTCCCAACAAGTATAGTAATACCAGTAAATTTTGACCTTGTGGGAACATTTTTAGGTCCCCCAAGGAAACAAGCTTATAAATCATACACAAGGATCTTTTAGGAAACTCTAAAATAGTAGAAAGTTTTCTGTGATGGGTAGGTTTAGGGGTAGCGTTAGTGTAGGGGTAGAATATACAGTCTGTACAGTATAAAAAACAATACTTCTATAGAATGTTCCCATTAAACACGAAAACCCAACATGTGTGTATGTGTGTGTGTGTGGGTATGTGTGTGTGTGGGTATGTGTGTCCAGGGGAGTGGTAATATGTCATGTCATGCCCTTCAGAGTGCAGATGAGTGGAAAATTTAAAGCACTTCCAGCCTGTAAAACAGGAAAATCTAATACGATTTTCTCATTAATATCTCTGCTGTTACTACTGGACAGCAATGCGATTAAAGAGAGGAGCAAATGGAGACTTCTTATTAAGCATCCTGCTTGTCAGATGTTTCTTCTGAATAAAAGCCCCTTGTAATCTCACTTGTGTCTCCTCTACAGTTCAGAATAGATCTCATTAATGCTTCGCAATGTCAAAATAAACTCAAGCGTTTCTCATCACATTCATCCAGCAATAAACTATGATATACACATAATTGTATAACGCTGTACTTTTACAATTTTTGGCTTCTTCTAAGAAAAAACATCTAAGGTGAAGCTGATGCTTAAGTGAGATCTCCATTAAGCCTCTTGAGCTTTGGAGAAGCAAACACTGAGCAATTAAAGGTTTTTTTGAGGGTTTCCATCTCCATATTTGACAATGCCTAAACAAAAATACCGCATTAAATATTATTCTGAAGGGTTTGTGTGTGTGTGTGTGCATGAATGTGTTAGTAAATGCATGGCTCTGTGTATACGAGTTTGTCGTGAGGCACATATTGCATACCTGTTACTTTGAAGAGGTTTGTAAGAAAAGTGGCTGTTGCGTTAAAGGTTTCATTAAATCCTTACTTTTCATACAATGACTGATGTAAAATATATTTGAGACTAACATTTCTAACACAGAGAACCACTTTCTCTCTCAGTATTCTTTTCCATAAACAACTAAAATAAAAACGATTATTTGATGTAAATTAAATAATACCATCTGTTTTACAAGATCCTAATGAAGACTCTCATTACAGCGTGCGCTGGCATGCATACAGATGAAGTTTGTTTTTTCTTTTATCACATTTTATTCACCTTTAAGAAATGTGCTGTTGGAAAGTCATGTTTCTTGGGCCTAACAGGGTTAGCATGTCCACATCATCATTACAAACATTCTAGCACCTTTTGTAAAGAACTGAGACCAAACAATTATCAAGCTGAGCTTCAAAGAGTTTTTGGAACTTCAGTGTAATGATGGAAACTAGCAGATACGTCCTGTAGGGTGTCCATTGTGCTGTTAACTACCTTGGGCTCATAGCTCATTGTGCTCGAACGGCCTCTCTTGTTTTCTCATCTCCAGCATCTCACTAACAGATAGAGGAGATGTCCTCTCCTCAGTCCGGTTGTCATGGCCACTGTCTTATTGTTTGTGGCAGCTATTTGTGTCTCATGTTGTGTTCAAAGTGATCTGCAATTATTCCACCTTTCAGGGGGTTATTAACAGCTCTGAATATTGAGAATATTGAACACACCATGCAGAGCTTTCCTCAAAATATCCGAGGCCTATTGTTCTGTTGTTTTCAATAGAATCCAGCCACAGCGCATGGACTGAATGCATGAATGAAACATTTGTTAAATGTTACAGTTATGCAACTCTCATATGTTTCGTATTGTGTGTTTGAATCTAGTGCTGATTCTTTGTCATAAATCCTGTGAAAGAAATGTTATTTAATATTTGATTATTGATTTGACCCTGACCAAATACTACACTGGTTTCAAGGTATTCTGCTAATAACTAACTATGCTGCAGTTTCAGTAAAAGGATCAATAAATCATCATTTAGCTGTCACGGTTTCAAATAAAACCATTGATTAACCCCTCAAAGTCTAAACAGTATGTCTTGATGTATTGAGTGCTATTGAGTATTTCATTAGGGAAGTGACAGGTATAGCTGGGGAACTGAGGTCTGGTGTATAAAAACTTTAATGCTAACAAATAGGTTCTACTAGCTGAAACTGAAACAAAAAACGATTTATAGTTAAGGATACAGTTTGTGATTGGATAAGAGTCTGGGGGGCAGGACCAAAGCTAAGAATTCTGGGAGACCTTTACTGTTTTAAAAATATGCTTCAAACATATATGCATTCTGGCAAAAAATGTAAGCAATCAGAGTTTGAACCCTACATGAACTTATGAACATGTTGTGTTGATGTGTCAATAGTACAACAAAAGTTTCATTCATATTTGATTTGTTAATGCTGACATGTTCAAATGTAGCGATTTAAGCAAAGTTTGACAAATTAGTAAACCAGCTGCAGACACAGAGAGGTGTAAGAAATTGCTGATTTTAACTTTTTTTTTTTTTAGTTGACTACAGCAAAAAGCTTGTTTTTACGGAATGGAAATCATAAACTGTGTTTTTTTGCCATTAAATTCTCATGGTGACATTTGACAACTTTAATACAGTTAAGGGGACTTGGTAAGCTTTTATTTCTTTAAACATTGCATTGTGTTTATACAGCTTCTGGTCTCTTGCTCAAGTCCTTCCTTCCTTTTAATTTATGGTGAACTAATACTCGTTTGAATGACACAAATCGCTCAACATGAGAATTTATCTCATCTCATAAGTGTCTGAACATACTGCTGAGTGGAGGATCTGTTTTTGGGTGTGATGATTTTGGTCAAAAAGACTGAATGATTAAAACTTAAAATCATAATTTGTGGAATAATTCTTCTTCATTGCAACATCAAAAAGATTAAATGAAGTGAAAACCTGCTGAAAGCTGCAGTTGTATAGCGTATTCGCTGAAGATGACGGAGGCTTAAAGCGATTTACACAATTAGGAAATGAATAAACATTCTTTGTTTTCCCTGGAACAATTTTCCCATCAACCAATCATTCCGCACTTGTTTCAAAGATTTAATGCCAGTTTAGTGACATTAAATCTTTAAAAGATGTTTTGTTTTGACATACGTTTGGCAAATCCAATGATTAGTTTTTGTTCAAATGTTCTCCTTGTATCATCAACATTTTGAAATGTCCAATCTAATGTAATAAAACATCAAAGCTGAAAATCCCTGGAACTGATATAACAATAACTTAATCTGTAGGTTTAACATTAAAGGTTTCAGACTTCACTAAACTGTCATTCATTAGCATAATCTCTAATTAAAATTCATAACAAAGGTAAGCATATTTAGACCCTGTTCACGGCCTACCCTTTGACTTCCCTGACAATATACACTAACTCAAATAACCTTTAGTCCTGACCCACGGCCTTTTGAATTATAAGAAGCTAAATGAATGCGATTTGATTCTGCTAATTATCAAAGACAATATACTCTGAACTTTCCTTATTTGCATATGATAATACAATTGTCTGAAGTCCAAATAATAGCTCAATTATAGAGAGACAGATAAGACTTCAGTTTCTTGACAAATTTAACTAATTACGGTTATCTAATTATTTCAGGTTATGGATGTGTCTGAATTGTTATTGAATTTAGGATTGCTGTGGCCATTGTGGTGGTCAGCATTAAGCTTAACTCATCAGTGTGTGGATTACGCAGTAATCCTGTGTGGGTAAATACCCTGCCTAATACATACAGAATATTATAATTAACTTACTCAGCAAAACTCTGTAACAGAAGTTTCTCCTTAAATACAGTATGTGGTAACAATAACTGTAGGTCTGGTTACCGTACCACACACATGGAGCTCAGATTGACTTTTACTGTAACTTTTCAATCCTATCTGATGAAAATTCTATTCTAAAAACTATTTTACAAGTTGGTGATTTTGTATGAATTTGTATGACGTGATATGTACAGAGACAAATTGTAGATCGTTTGTGGATCTTGGCACCGCCCTAAACCTAAACTGTCAATGGGGTGTAAGCAAATCTTATAAAAATGATCAAGAACTATCATGAGAGTATTTTGAATGTGTTTTATCAAGATCTGAACCCATTACAGCAGATTTTGGCCTTCTAATGGCCACATGTGACAACTTTACATAATGCCTCTGATTAAATGCATTAATTTTATGTAAGGTATTTTCCATAACTAACCTTCTGTCCTCTTTTCCATTATACAGAGTTTAATGACAGTTCTCTCTGTGGCCTACAGCATTTAGCAGGAGCCCATGGTGTGTACATAGTGTAGATGACCTCTCTACAGATGGAAGAAATGCGGTTTTTCTCAAGTGCAGTTTCATAAAGATTGTAATAACAATAAAAAGTCAAGCCTGCTGGAATCCGCTGAACATTTGCTCTTAATCCTGGATTTGATATGCTTTACTGTGCTTTAATAACTCTTATTTATCTCTTCATTTTCTATTTCCACACACACTTGATTTATACTGGCATCACTTAAAACAGCTTTCCTTAGTTGATCGTATGTTGTAAACCTTCTCCGCCCTGATATATGGTCTCTCTATACACCACAGAGCCCTGATTGCATAGTTTGTAAATCTCCTTTCAGAAAACGTCTTAAAAAGCCGGTGCACAAATTGATATACATAACCTGCTGTAACGTCCTCTCAACCTGAACAAATACATGGAAGGACACGTACAAGCATGTAATCTCTCACACGCACGTTATTAAACATGTTTTTTTTTCTATCATGACAGTAATGCATGTTTGAAATACGCCGGTGTTTGCGCAGGTTTAGTGCCTGTGAATGTTTCACGCATGCATTTGGTTCAATAGAGCAGTTTTAACAAAGCCCCCCTCACAAACACACAAGCTTAATGAGATTTCCTGCCGCTGCCTGACACTTTATAGACAGATTGTTATTCATGTTCAGTAGGTTAAAGCATAAAGCCAGTAATATGGGCCCGATCCTGTCTGAAACCAACAGGAATAACTATTTCTAATGCATGCTTAGACATTTTGACCTTTCTCTCCGTATATTCCCGTTTCTCGTTCACCCACGATAAATCAGAGTAGAAGATTTATTCTTTCAACAACAAGAAAAGACTTTCTGTGTTTCGCAGGTAAGAAAAATTCTCATGTAATTTAAAGGATGTGACTCTGTCGGTTTAGTAAACCCCCAAACACTGTATTAACCTTGGGATGAGAAACTGCTCTCGTCCTGTGTGGAAAATAATGTACACTGCTGGGCAATTTAAAGCGGAGACTGATTTATCTCACCGAGCTGGGATTAGGACGGAATAGGGTTCGGACGAACTCCTCCGAGAGAAGAGAGGAAAGGATTTCTTAAATGTTACATATTTGACTTTAAAATGACGTCACGGGCTTGTCAGCCAAAGCAGGACTGGCAGGTTGTTAGTCAGACGGAGGAGGAAAAGAGAGAGAGAGAGTGTGAGAGAGAGGGAGGATAGCGCGCGCAGTGGCGATAACGCGATCTATCTATCCAAATGACGAGCGTTCCTTTTACGCGCTCCGCTCATCGCGCAATGGAAACTGCCCGTCCGTGCACTGCGTCCTCCTAAAGTGGCTTTTTCTTTTCACGTCGCCAATTTATCCGAGTCTGCAAAGACCCGAAAACTATCGAAAAAGGTTCTGCGGCTGACGTGACGTTTCTTAGGACATGCTTTTGCGCCACGGACATCTCGAGCTCTTATCGTGCGTTATCCCCCGTTTCTCGTTCTGAAAACAATGTAGAGAAAGTGCGCGGTGACCGAGAGCGCAACGCACGGGCGATGTTGACGCTGTCACCTCGCCGCCGTGTTCCCATAGCTTCCTGACTTTTTCATTGGAGTATAATCTGACGTTTGGCGAACTTGTGAATGTAAAGGAAGGTAGCTGTTGAGTAGCAACCGAACCGTCCAGCTGCCCACGCCGCCGCTGGGTCGCTCGGCGCATCCTTGCTTACTTTAGAGGAGAGAACGGCAAGCAACTAAAAGGGGACAAGACGCGTCCTTGTTTTCCACATTATTTGGCGATATCTCGTCGGTGCGCTTTTTGGAGAGACCTGGAGCTATTTCAAGCTTTCTGTTTCTCGGGATATATAACATTAGAATGTTAACATCCATAACATTTGGAGTAAGGTGTCTAACTTAAGGTTATCATTACGCCCGAGCATCGACGTTTGTTGAAACGCATAAATGGACGAACACCAGGAGGACTGATTCGGAATTGTCGGGAAAAATGTGGATAAAACGGTGTGTCACACGCAGGTAATAAATATCCCTTTCTAAAGCCACGAATGCAAGAGTTTGACATCTCTCATCTATTGGCACCCATTGCATTATACGCCCACTGTCAAATAGCTTCTTTTAATATCCAGTGATATGTAGAGTTTTTTGGCAAGTTAATGCGTGTCGTTTTCACGTGAATGACTCGTTTTGCCCGTGATGTCTGACCTAAATCTTGCTTTGAGCTTCGCGTTGTTAATATTCCCGAGCAAATATTTTAAGCGATGCTGGTTTGTGCGAATAACAAAAGGTCTCGTAATTAACAAGATTGCGAATGAAGTTGCGAGTTTTTACGCGCAGCGCTCGCTAGGGGTCGCCAAATAACCGCTCAGCAAGGCGAAAAGACATCAGCGCTCGCAATTAGGTCGATTATAAACTAAACATAAATCACACGCCATAAAAGAACATATTCTTTGCGACTGGAAAATTTATGTTATATTATTACATTAAAAGACATCCAAGATCATATTGTTTCGATTGGTGTAAATTGCCAATGGAAAGTCA
Source organism: Ambastaia sidthimunki (assembly GCA_036877625.1). Taxonomy (NCBI): domain Eukaryota; kingdom Metazoa; phylum Chordata; class Actinopteri; order Cypriniformes; family Botiidae; genus Ambastaia; species Ambastaia sidthimunki. Next base: position 7,131 of record JAZGTK010005736.1, read on the forward strand.
GACTGAATGCGTGCACGGATTTAAACCAACGCAGACACGCATGAAACAGACCTTTATTATAACAGACGGCATGCATAGAGAATAATATGGTGTACAAAAGAATGCTAAATCATAGATAGCATAATGTTACAGCAGTGCAAATTGCAATAATGTAGGTCTATGATATAAACAACATTGCATTTATCATTTAAGTTACTTTGTTAATATCTAACGTAGATAATTGGCAGCTCATTTCAGTGAGGAGAAAGACCACACAACCGAAAGTTCATTTATATAAGTGGCAGAGTTTGACTTTGTGCCCTCGCCATTACATCTGTTTACCAGATGTGCCAGAGACAGAACAGAACATAATGATCAGCATCGAAGTGGGAATAATGATGCCAAACGAGTGATGTTCTTTTTCTGATGCAGGATCATCAAACATTTGTGTCATGCACTCGTTAAGAACCATTAGAACCATAGAACCAGTTCCAGAAAAGTCATCCAACACAAAAAAGGCTGATATGTTTAAAACAAACTCTAAAACTCTGGTTGACAGTCTTCATCAAACATGATGATTGTTCTGTGTGGCGCTACTCATTTACTTTTTAATTTCGGGGTTAAAAGTATCAATAAGAAACTGATTTGCAGCTAAAAAAACAACACTGCTAACAAATACAAATTTAGCCTCCCTCAGGCAGTCTATATCCAGAATTTTAGATGAGTTTTACAATACACTATGGTAATAGAACATGCTTGGTTGCGCTCCATCAAGTCTCAGCTAGTTCAGCCGTCAGGTTATCAGAGACTTTGCCTTGAGCTGTTTGGAAAATTCCTCTCTGTTGCGAGCAGGCTGAACAGCCTTGATGAACATCATTAGCTGCATCTCTTAATTGCTCCATCAACTTCTTTAATATCAGCACATCAAGGTTATACGTTCTCTCGAGAGCCTTCAATCTCCCGCATATCTTTCACTGTATCCAGCACAGGGCTGAATGTTCTCATAAAGCCAGCGTGGCAAATTGGTCCTGATACAACAGACTGGGCATGTATCTCCGTGTCCAGTTTACTGACCTGGAAGCAGTTACGAGCTCATGGAATAAACAGAGATATGGGAATGTGGGGAATATCAGCCTGTTTACTGACCTGAACAGCAGCTGGTTCATTACGGAATCTGTCAGTGGAAAAAAATGAGCTCGTTTTGCTTTGACACAAGCTGTTGGGAAAATGTTACTTTTGTGAATTGTTTAAAGGACGTAATTTTATCATGTTTTTACATATTCTTCTCTCCGCGCCAAATAGCTCTCCGTGTGGCTGCCTGTCAGACCAGATTCTCTCACTGTACAATCTTCAGCATCTTAAATGACGGCTCGCAACTATCTCATTACCATGTACAGTGTAGCGTGTAATAGCACGACACTTCTGTCATTTTATACCTCTTTTTTTCAAATGTAAACCACTCGTACGCGGTAATACACGCCTGGTTAGTTTGAAGAGCGCTTCTGTTCTGCATCTGACACTCTTGATGGTCTGATATAATGGCGGAACGGTTTGATTGCACCTAGCCCCACTTAAAGTATTACGCAACAAAGTCTTCAATAGTTCAATAAGGCAGAAATGACTCTCCATACCAAAGCTAATGGTGCAAATGTCAGTGAAGTTGAAGGGTCTTAATCAGGGGGAGAGTTTTGACGGCCAGGGGCGCTTGAGTCGAAAAAATTTCTTCAATTCCACTCAGAAAAAGTCACGCTGATATTTTGAGGCTTTCGACGGCAAATTTATGCATGTAAGAAGCAGAACACGATCTGGTTATGTAACATTTGCGTTTGACAGAGGAACTGCTCATATTAGCATCTGTACATCTCTGTATGAATATAAGAACAAGACAAATCAGACGTATTTAACACATAAAATCTTGAGACTCACACAATCAGTGTCAGTTGTTCTGGTTAAACAACCATGGCTTCAGCTTGCCGTACATCTCTGATTGCGGCCAATGGCCCAATATGGAGGGTTCGGGGGGGCACACCTGAACCACACACTCTTACACAATTCATGTAACACCTTTTGTTCAATCAATACCGCCTCTATAAAGCCTCAACTGTATCCGTCATGGCACAAGATCAACTGAGCTTGCGAGCCCTCTAGGGCCATGTTTCCTTCCCTCTCCTGTTTTATTTTCCACACAGCTTAAAAATGAACAGTAAACACTTTAATATGAGGTTAAAAAGACTCTGAGGGTTTCTGTTCTTTACAGCTGCAGACATCCAGAGCAAATCAACACTTCTAATGAACAAACTGCATGTTCAGAAACGTGGCTTGTAGTTTTTACTGTCTTGGCTTTTACATATGTGTGCAAGTTATACTGCAGCCGTGGGTCGTGTACACAGTTGTGCAGTGGGATTTATTATGGTTTTAATTGCCTGTGGCTGTTAAGAATCTTTTATCTGTAAACTTTTAGATCCCTGCAGAACAGATGCAATGTTGCTCTTTTCAACCGTGATAACAGCTGATCCTCTCCTCCAAGGCATTTTCTGCACTAGACAGAGATAGCGGAGGTCTGTTAGAGCACGCACACATTTTCGTTGTTGTTTACTGTATTAAAGAGGGACTTGAGTGTAGTTACGTGACATACTGTAACACACGCGCACACACACACACAAGCTCAGTGTCAGACACACTCTGTTAAAGTCCATTAGGGAAAGGATGGCCAACAGTTTCTGTTTACTTTGAAGGCAGTTTAAAGCATTTTAGATCGACTTATTCTTGCTGAGAAATATGATCTTGTACTGGGTTTTTTTCTCTTGTGTGCATGAGTGACTAAGTGGAGGCTTCAACATCTGCACCGCACAGCTGTTCATAAAAAACGTGGAAGTGCATTCGAAAAAATTCCTGTCTAACATTCAGTTTTTAAGAAATGACTATTTTGGTAAGAAAAATGCTGAAAGGATTTGTCAAACCATCATCAATCATAAGCTCTGCACACCCTAATGAAGTGAAATTGCACAGTTCCACCGATTTTCCACATTCGTGTGAGAGGAGATCTCCATTTCGACCAATTAAATCCGTTCAATGTTTTCAATCTGCCAATCAGCGTAATTATTGGATTAAAATTTGGATCATTCCTCAGGTCGCTATTTGCCATTTGCCGTAGTGTTCGGTGGATCTGATTGGATGACGGTCTTGGCATTTTAAATTTAATGGAGGTAAACAGAATGTAAAAATATGGCATTTCACGATTCAGCCAAACAGCTGTCCTGCGGGAGATGACTGTGGCATCAGTCCATTATTCATCCACTCAGGAGAAAAGAAACCATTACATTTATTACTTAAAAATATGTCATAATTTTACCACTAATCTGTTTCACCTAGTAGCACGGGTAGAAGATAACTGTAATGGCTAATTTATTATTCATAACTGTCTCAAGCTACATGTACTTATATATTGTAGGCTGTTTAATAACATCTAATCTAAAACACGCTGAGTTGAGATTGGATGTAAACGTTTATATTAGGGATTAATACATATATCAATATTAATGTATATGCTCTGAAATAGCTTAAATGTGATTAATTTTCAACCAGCGGGATCATCATCTGCTGTTGCCAAGAAGATTTTTACTGTTTAAATACAAAAATCCAGGAAAAATATCTTTCAAACAACTAAGACATGAAGGAATGATTCAATATTTTCAGTTATGAGCACCAATACAATAATGCATACACAGTAATAAATAAAAACAGCAATATTTACATCTGTATAAAGTAATAAAAACCTCTCTGAAAATTAATGGCCAAATAAAAAGTGTATTCAATATTCACAAGGTTTTTAAAGCTGCAATCCGTAATTTTGACTCCCTGTCGCCATCTCTGTTTGAAGCAGAAAATTGCAGGATACTTGTTGAGTTTAAATACCACACGACTGCTGTAAAAGCAAGCAACAAACACTCATTTCAACACCCACACATGCCATTTATAAGCCAGATCTTCTCTGTTTACAGAAGTGATGTAACCAAGTCAAACTGACATTTACAGGGAAATCTGACCTGACAGATTAAACTATAAATGAWTATTACAAACTTATCATTGCGATTCGAGTAGGACCAGTTTTAACAACTGGTCCTTAATGTACTTGCTCAATAACTGCTTTTGATAAAATAATAAAGTAGTTTAAATAAGTGAATGAATAAAAAGTTTGTCYTCAGACCTCCGGAGTTTCTTTGTGGCTCATGTTTTTGCCCGTGATAATGACTCGCGCTTGAGTTCCCATAATGCCACATCAGAGCAGGCAGACGGGGAACTTTAGCTTACATGCTAATTACAAGTCTCAGATAGTTTAGAAATGTAATTGGACAGTGTAATTGCTAACTATGCGTGACAGCAATATGGACACCAGGGACACATAAACTGCCACAGAGAGTTCTTGAAGCTCATTGGATGTTTTACATACACTGTGACTTATTGAGGTCAAGCAGGAATCGTTTATTTAGCGTGACGAGGCAGTAATTTGTGCCGGAATGCAATATATCATGTTAGAACAAACATGAGACACTGTTGGTATAGGAACGAACACAAGTGATATAAATTGCTGTGCTGTGTGAGTCCTCAGAGTCCATCAGAGCTGACATGCACACAGTTTGCATAGGCATCAGCTGTAAGGGTCTTTGCACACAGGAGGGTTTGGATATCTCAGAGCTATCATTTTAAATTCAACACAGCATACAGAGGTCAATTTTCCATTCTTTAAATGTGAAAATCTGCTAAAGGTTAATGGCTTCAGAGCTATTAGAGAAAGACTAAAAGCAATTTTGATTTCACGGGGTCCTTAAGACAGTCAAACTCTACCCACCTAACAATTTTAGCTTGTAAGAAAGTTTTCCTAACATTTCTATAATGTAACAAAGACATTAAAAATGTTTTTGAACATTCTAGGAACTTTAGAAACGTTTTTTAGATGTTGCATTAACGTTACAGCCTGGTTATAAAAACATTTTAATTTTTTTAAATCTGTAATGTTTTTAAAAAATTCCACTAGCAACTTAAAAATATAATCTTTGTATAAGTTATATGATGTTAAAAATGTTCTACTAACGTTAGGGCAAGAACATTTTCTGATAAGAGAATGTTAGCCAATCTTCTGAGAACGATCCGTGTGGGCTGAAACTCGCCCTGAATTTGCAAGTCAGAATGCATTCAGAGAACTTGTGACGTTAACAGTGTCTCTATGGAGATTTGATTGACACCACATTTGATTGGACATGAACAATAATGACAAGGTGGTTGTGTTGGGCAGATAACAGACAGCAGTAGTAGAGGGGTATGATGGAGAGAAAATAGATGAATCTGCCCCAGAGGTTCAGCAGTCTGTGTCCAAGCAACATGCAGAGTTGTCTGATGGACAGTTTTGAGGTATAAATAGCCTGCTCTGGGGTCGGTGAGAGTTTGACATGCTTTGATGCTGTGGTTACTGAAATTTTGTGAACAGATTCTTTAAAAGGTCCCCAATGTTTTGATGAATTTTGGCCCTTTGAAACGTGATACCCAAGTTCAGCCCTGCCCCACTGTCTTGACTTTAAAACCAGACAGTACTGGCCAAAAACCAGCTTTGGTGGAGGTTTCAGCCCCCCATGGTCCTCTTCACAGCATTCTATAATTGCCTTCAAAGGGAAGCTTTCATATAAAATAAGATTTCATCAAACTGGCTTTATGCTTGGTTAACTAATTAATTTTCTAGCGAAGACTTCAATAAGAGGAAGATCTTAACATCCTCACACGGGCAAAATAGACTGAAATTTTCTATTTGAGAAAAGAAAATGGCAGATGTCTTTGACGAAGACTTTTATTTCTGGTTAGCGGTCATGAGTCTTAAGTGCTCAAATGCCACATCCAGTGAGCCTGCCAGACACAGGAAGAGAACCTGCCGTCTATCTGTCCTTCTTAAAAAAGTCATGTGTAGCTTTGAGGCCTTCAGCAGTATGAATATCCTTGAATTTTGAATGTTTATGCTATCCTTGCTTGAGCTCATAGATTAAAAGCTCTGCAATAAGGCTTTCAAATGTTTTATGGTTCCTACAGTTTTTGAAATAAACATTAGTTTCTTTAATCATTTTTATGCAATGCAGTAAACTAAACATGAATCATTAATCTAGCAAATGGTGAACTTTGTTATACCACTTTATAATGCACAACTCAGAACAGCTTTATATAACTTTACTTTTCACTGTGCTGTATATTGGGATATACACTATAATACGCACTCATATTTTACTGCAAAAGATTTTTCTGTACTTTAATCTTTAAAGTTAAAATAGTATACTGCAGTAAACATGCTCTCTGATATAAAGAAATGAACCATTTTTATTTTTTTTCATCCTTTGCTGTATTTTATGTAATTTTAAACGTACCTAAAATGTAACTTTTCCCGAGGCCTCAATAATTCAGGCTTTACACGAGTGCTAACTGTAAAGATACATCTGATATCTTGAGCAGGTCAGCGGCAAATTGTATTCTGGGAAAATTCTGTGAGAACGCAGGGTGAATATTGTTCAGGGGTATTTTCTGACTTAGCGTGCATGCATGCTCACTCGTCTGTATGAAATTTATGCATTAATGAATTTTCTGGAATGGAGCTTTTTCGAGTCATAAATTGCTTTGACCATTGAATCACTTTGTGGAATAAGGGCACATTATACACACACACACACACACAAACTCACACACATTCATTATCTTAGCAGTTCTCAAGCTCCTCCGCCTACACTGAACCATCAGCGTGTTCATTGGTTTTTCTGTCACCGTTTGCCAGTTTGCAGATCTGAGGTCAGTAATCTCATCTCACAGATCTGGTGGGCTGCTTTGTGCAAATTTGTGCGTGTCGTGTAGGAGAACTCTCTCTCTTTCTCTCTCCTTCACTCTCTCGGTTGCTTAATGAGTGGCTTGTCTTTAATGCTGCATATGTGTGGCGCGTGACCTGCAAGGAATTATGGCAGAATTAATCTTGGCTCATGTCTTCAGTGCTCACAAGCAGCGCAGAGGAAAATGGACTCCGGTCTGGAAAGCTCTGCTCGTAATTTTCTCTTGTGCTCCTCAAGACAGGCATTTTGCTCAGACACTTGAGCCAAAACTGACCTTCAGGCTTGAATATGATGCAGTGCTGACCTCTTTTATTCAGCCGTTATTATTGTGGGTCACTCTGCCTTAAAGGTACAGACTCTTATTAAAGTTATAGTTCACCCAAAAATTCTTCCATCATTTACTCACCCTCATGTTATTCCCAACCAACATTTCTCAAAAAAGCTTCTTTTGTGTTCCACAGAAAAAAAAGTCATACATGTTTGGAATGACATGAGGGTGAATAAATGATGAAGTATGTCTATTTTTGGGTGAACTAGTTTAAGTTTATCTATCTAGTTTATCTACTTTAAGGGCAATGAAAATAACTCAATGTACATTACCTATTGTGAATCCTTCTTTCATTCTAATCTCCTTATATCTCTAGGGTGACATCTGTGAGTCCTAAACAGCATTTGATAGTAAGACCCAAGAGAAATACATTCTTTGGTGAAGTAAAAAGTCATTTTTAACAAAGGCTTTAAATGCATCGTTGCCATAGAGATTACTCATTGTAAAATAGTTCTGCCTTTTTTCTCTCCTCGTCTCATTTTTGTATCCGCTGGCTGGTTAAACTTGCATGGGAGTTTTTTACCCTGTTGTCCTGCTGTTTCTCGCTCTCTCACCGCCCGCTGTTAGGCCACTCTCAAAAGAGCCTGTAGGCATCTCAGGCAGGTTACTGTAGGCATCTCAGGCAGGTTACAGGTGAGGCCCTGTGCAGGTTAGACAGAGCGTTTCCTGTCTCGCTCCCACGCCCCCGAACGCATGAGACGACCTCAGTGCGCAGTCGAGCTGAAAGCATAGATTATTAATAGAGCAGATACAGCCGTCGGTTTCAGGAGTAGAATGAAACAGATGTTGATGGTTGTCATTCAGAATTACTTCAGCCACAGAGCTTTTAAAAGGACCATTTTACAGACAGGTACACAACGAGCCAGTGTAAGCGATGACATGCGGACTGACAGAAAATTGTTTTTTTATTATTATTATTATTATTAAAGAAGTTCTTTCATCCACTTTGTTTGGAGTCTTGTCCAGTAGTAACATCTATATTTCACTAGTAAGGGGAGATGCCAAAATCAAACTTTACAACTTTACAACTTTAGTCTCAATCTTCTCCCAGAGGTGTAGAAGAAGAGAGGAATGAGTAAATCTGTTGTAGGTCAGAAGTTATCTTTGTTTTTTATCAGATGTTTAGGGAAATGTTAGTGTCAGAAAGTCACGTACTGTAGACTTTTGAAACAAGAGTGAATCATTTTTTGTCTAGTGTAAATTCATGCTCCATTTGATGTTTACACATGTTTCCAGGGTAAAATGGAACACCTTCTCTTACACCATCAACAAGCAACAGCACTTTAATATCTTTGTATGTTTACATTAGCACTCTCTCTTTGGGGCCTCAATGAGAATGCAATGAGCTCATGGAAACCCAAAGGAGACATTGACCCCTCTGAAACTTTATCCACTGGAGAAATGAGCACTTAACACACCATTTGATCTCATATTTTATAGTATTCGTATTTTACTATGTACCTCCAATTGTTTTCAAATGTAATTGTATATAAGGAGAATCTGCTTGCTGGTCTGTCTGTCTGTCTCCATCTATCCATCCATCCATCCATCCGTCTTTACATTCAGACCATTCCATCCGTTCAGATAAATGAGCATGTTGGATCACGAAGAGTTTCCCCCTGGAGCAAAAGATGCACGAGTGACAGAGAGGAAGAAAGAGAATAGGAAAGAAAAAGAGGGGAGCGAAAGGACCCTTGTGCAGCCATTCACAAGCTTATTCTACCGTTATGCAAACGAAAGATCTCTTATATCTTCTGAGTTCTATTTTAAGTGTGTGTTAAACAGGATGGAGGTTTGCTTAGGGACACACTCAGGACAGCCGGCTGAATGAAGGGATTTGTGTGTGTGCTCCTGTAAACATGTATGTATGTGATGTGTGTGTGTGTGTGTAATGTCTCAGTAAGGGCTGAGTGCTTGAAGGATCTCATCGTTTTAGGGTTGCTCAACCCACTCTTCCCACTAATCCATAACACTATTGCCACAAACCATGAAGCTTATCGAAAATCTCCCACACAGTATGAACAGCACACTATGAATTAGAAGTGTCGTTTTCTAAATTACCTCTATTAGTAGTGTGTTCTCTTTATATAAAAAACAGTGATGCCACATAAACCTCGTTCACATGCTGTTTATATTGAAATTAAGCCTCTGTAAGAGTGTGTCGTGAGAGGGAAACAACATCCACTTCAATAACTTTAAATCTCATTGGTTCTCCCATGTCACATGACTGCCTGTTTTGTCACGACCGATATGAAGACTAGTCATGAGACACACAAGGACTAATGAGATTTGAAGTTGTTGACATAGGACTGGCATGCCACCATGTTGGCTGTACTCATTCATACAGCTATGTTTATACGCAAGGCACTGTATTGATTGCTAAATACACTCAAAATACGAAACATTTTTCTTCACAAACGTATAGTTTTGCTTCAGAAGACATTTAGTAACAAACTAGAGCTGTATGGATTAGTTTAATGATGGATGGATGCACTTTTAGAGTTTTAAAATCTCAGGCACTATTCACTGCCGTTACAAAGCTGTGAAAAAGCCAGGATATTATTTTATATATTTTTTCTTCACTGAAGAAAGTAACATACATCTAGGATGTATTGAGGGTGACTAGATTTTGGGCTGATTTTCATTATTGAGTGAACTACTCCTTTAAGCTATGTCAGTCTATACAGTATGTATCTTAAGGACAACTTATCCTAAATAAATGAATGGAAGGGTTGATCTGGTCAATGTTTTGATCGGAGTATGATTATGGTGGTTATTTTTTCATCTCTGATAAGGTGATGCTGTCTATGGGTCTAAAAAGAAAGCAGCTGTTATTTTTCTCTCCACTCACTCTCTTTCTCACACACACACACACTGATGTTCATATAATCCCACTAATCCTAGTTTCAAAATTGATCCCTCACTTCACTCCCTCAGACAATTCTTTCCAGGGGTGTGGGAACAATCCGAAAAGTATGACACGGTTTTAAACGCCTAGTTGCCACGGATACGCTCATTCAAGATACCATTCGAAAGCTTAATAACTCAACTTCCAGAAACATCAGTTACTCTAGCGGTTTTGTCATGAAAGTTTACCAGTTAGGCTGAGACGCTGTGAGGCGACAGCTATGAATTTAATGCGCGTGTTGTCCTCAGGAAGTTTTAAGTTGACTGTCTGTCAGTGACTCTGTTCACAAACTGTGTCAGGCCTGGCTCATGAATTTTAATGACTGGTGTGACGTTCAACTGAACTGATCTTTTGAAAAGTGGACAGTGGTAGAAAAGTGCCAGCAGGATTTTGTTTGACGCTTGCAGATTCGTTCAGCCCAAATCCAGAGCAACCGGCTGGCAGTGTTTTACGCAGCTAGCAATAGTTTTTGCTTCACATCATGGTCAAGCACTATAAACTTCTTTAAATTATAGTGATTACCCTCCAAACAGCGAGGGGTGTGGGATGAATTTCTAAAGGTGAAGGAGAGATGTCTTTCTAGTTATAATGGTTTCTACGCCTCTAATTCTTTTAAAATCATCCCACCAACCTTAGTTGCCCCCTAAATCAAGGTACGTGATTTAAATCTAAGTTCTTTAAAGTTTCTTAAACATTGTATACGGTAAACCTATGGATAATATATATGTATAAACCTATATAATGTAAAGATTTTTCAATGCACAGTTCACCTTATAAACAACAGGAGGTATAGCACCATATTTCCTACATCAAAAGTCAGAATATGTTTTTTGCTGATTCTGAGCTTATCGTAGATCTTCTGTGTGTTAGAAAAATAACATTTTTAGACTGAAGTTCCCAGGCATGTCTTTGAACAACTGAAGATAATCTCGCTGATTTGCTGTATTACCTAAAACTGTGTCAGCAGATTACTGCACAAAATCCTTCCTATAGCGCGTTAATGGTGGAGCTTTGCGATGACGTCACATTTCCCCCGACAGCGAGCAGGGATTTGTCCTTTTCCTTGGCTAAGCCTCATTACACACACTCACATTCACAGACAACTCTGTCATGTCTTCCCAGTCTGCTTCTGATTGGACTTTGCTTCCATGTCTGTATAATTACTGGAATATCATTACTGAACAGTTTGCCATTGGACAATTCTATACTTACGAACGTCACTACTGTCCATACAAATCCAGAATTTCATCTTACATTTTATGGTATTAGTATGTGTAATTTTCTGGGAATCAAAACTATGACCTTGGTGTGGCTTGCACAATGTTCTTCCAGTTAAACTGCAATTTTCAATTTTCATAGAATTTCTCTCTCTCTTTGAGGCTTTTGTGTGTGTGTGTGTGTGTGTGTGTGTGTGTGTGTATATGTGTTGAGAGGGCGTATGTGTGAAGAGGGAGTCATGTTCTGTCATCAGTGTGGCAGGGATATGAAATGTCAGAACAGGGTTGTTGGAGATATCTCCCCCACAGTCACAACACACATAAACACACGCACAGCTGAGCTCTCCAGCGGTTCACACACACACGCACACACATGAGCAAACACACACACGCGCACACACACACGAGCAAAGACACACACACACACAGAGCATGTGCAACAGCCATTTGAAACCCAGTGATGCGACAGGAAGCATATTCTGACGTAGCACCTCTTACACACTCGTGCTCATAAGGGCAACACATAGATGACAGCAGCTGCCTGTTACGTTGTTCTGTCTCAAAATGTGTAAAAAGATAATGAAATAAATACAGGTCATGGCATATATCTGTCTATACATTTGCTCTGTGGCAGCTTGAAGTTCAATGATGGCATGTTTTTAAAAGACTTCTATTTATTTAGCATTCTTCTAGCTCAACTCGTAGAGCATCGAACTTACAAAGTCATGGGTTCGATTGCCAGGAAATTCACATACTGATTAAATGTACAGCTCAAATGCATTTTGAGACCCTTTGAGTAAAAGCCAAATGCATTCTTATATTTTATTATGTATTAGTAAGACTGTTGCTTAAGACTTTATACAATTGCATGCATGGATAACCAAGTACAAAAAAACAACTACTGCCTTTATTATTAAAATTCAATGTTAGACATTCAATATTTTTATCTGAACACCAATAAATAGATGATTTAATGAAATAGATCTGAGCATTGCATTTGTAAATACTGATCATTCCATCTGTTCCATTACATTTCCTTATATTCCGTCTGCTTAGGATAAACCAACACACTGATCCCAGGATTCAGTTTGCTGTATGAGAATCTGCCTGACTCACGTATAAGCTTCCTCGCTTATCCAAAATACAGGCACGGAATCCATATTTATTTGCAACACTTCTCTGAAGTGTAATTCAGCTGAAAAAATTGGCCCATGAGTCATATGTCAGTGAGCATTCGGCTTTCCGTCAGAAAGCATTCCGGTCGGCTTTCTCGGGTTCCGTTGTGTGTCGAGTGTATGTGTGAGGATTCGTAATGGAACGAATGAGATCACAGCACTCGATTATCCTGTGTGAAGCCTTTAACTGATGGGATGTGAAGACAGCTGAGTAATGTCCTGTACTAGATGTTCCTGTATTTACTGCTGGCCATATGCTCATCCACCACCCATCTCATTATAATAAGCTGGGACATTGCTTACCATTATCCTTCTGGATTTATGTGACTGTACTGCATGTGTTGCATTCTGGAGCATTATTAATTAAAGCTCTTTAGTGTAATATGCCTTTAAACACTTCACAGAAGGGGTCTTGCTTTTCTGTGGCATTCTGTTTTGAATGTGGCTATATCAGGACTGTCTTTTGGTTGGTTTATTTGCTGTGAAACTGCTATTCTTTAGTGCCGAGTGTTACTCTTAGACTGATTTCCACATCTAATCCTGTAGGACAGTAATTGACTGCCTGACTTACAGTATGAATGAGTTTTGTAGAAAATATGCTGTATCTCACACCCCAACGTTGCCTTTAATACATACATACATCAATGCAAACCTGACAATACAATCCAGTCAGAAAGAAAGTACCGCAAGTCGGGTTTATAACAACATACGGACCAGACAATAAAGAAATGAGTTTTTTTTGGGTGAACTCTCCATTTAATATATAGGAGAAGACAGACATTTGAAAGAGGGGAGAAGGACGAGAGAGAAAAATAAAGAGAGAAATTTTCAGCAGTCGAGGGAGCTCTTTCTCTTTGTACAATGGTTAATGAACCTTCTTTATGACATCATTCCTCATAATTTGTTGCATCATCAAACAAGACGCAGCTGTAACCTTTAGCTTCAGGGTCCTGGGAATAAGTGCTTCTGTAGTCTCAGACTCTGGAATGGGTTACGATATAAAAACAATATAAAAAGACAGACAGGCCATTCTTTAAAAACTGGTACAGTGCAGTGCAGCTTAACATGGATGCTGAGTGTTGCACATTAACACAAAGTTTATGATACTGTTTGGTTTTATTGCTGATTTCACATGTTATTAAAACACAAGCTTGGTTTTGGACATTGCTGTCTTTCTCTAGTAGATTCTTGTATGGCTAGAAACAGCAGCCTAGGGGCATTACTAAAATGGCCGAAAAGGGACTTTGCTGAATCCTGTGATAAATACAGCCGGTACAGATTTATAATGTTATTCCAATTACTTTTAACTGTACTGAGATGAAAGAGAGATGGTCTGATTATTGTCTTTCAAGGTTTCTACAAATTACATTTTTTCCATTTTCAACTTTTTCTAGTCTCTTCCTTTTACTTGCCTGTGTTAGGAAATTTATTTTAAGTGCTTTCATTTATTAATTCATAATTTATTTTCTTCTGTTCTCATGAATATGGATTAAATAAATTAAACTGGGGATACAGAAACTACATATTCCCACTGAGTTTGCATCTGTGCTGCTGTTAAATGTAAGCAAAAAAAGTTATATGAGCTTGCAAACACACTGACTATTATTCTAATGAATATTTAAAAGAGAGTTAATTTATGTATGTTGTGTTATATTCATTTATTGCATTTTTTATTTTTACATCAATTTAAATGTTATGTATTACAGTATCACAAAAACATGTTGTGAATGAGGGCATGTATTTAATGTGTCTTTCTGCTGGTATGCTGCAAATTCAGATTAGTTGCTTTGAAAACCTAAATGGAAACAAGACCTTTGAATTTTGGCTGACGTGTTGAATTACAATGCAAGATCTAAATGGGCCGCGCACCGTTGAACTGACCTGAATTGTAGATGATGTGTTATTATAAGCAAAGAGCACAGAGGGGTTGTTCGTTGTAATCTGCACTCTGCATTTCTCTCTCTCTCTTTGTCACCCTGTCTCTCGACCCTTAATTTAGCCCTCATTAATATCACAGCGGAATTCACATTACGGTATAGTCACCTAATTTCATCACAAACCGGTGGACGGGTGATCATTAACTGCACAACATCCCTTCCGATACGTAGCCTTCAGTAAATACAGTGATGTTTTTGACAGAAATTATATTTTAATGGAACACATTAGCAGAGAGAGTGTGAGTCAGGGGCCCCCGGGGGGGCCGCCCAATGGGATTGAAGGACCTTATTAGTGAGGTAGAATCTCTCAGATGAGTGGCCAACCCAAGGTCCTGACCCAGTTCAGTCAGACCAGATCCCACAAGTACGTT
>JAZGTK010005737.1:0-21897 GCA_036877625.1 Ambastaia sidthimunki
TATGGCTACTAGGGTGTTTGGGATGGTAAATTAGGTGTTAGTGAATGGATATTTGAAATGGATTAAGACTTGATGTAGATAGACATATATACAGAAAGACAGATAAGGACACACTTCATTCAAAAGCTAAGCTATCTTGCCATGTTTCCTAACACGCTCACGGTATCACTGTATGACTACACAGCATGATCGTTTGTGTTTTAACTGCAATTGGAAATTGCGCTTCTGTTATCCTGCCGGCGAGAATGGATTCTCTACAAGTTTTGAATAAAGTCCACTCTCGCTGTTAGGATGGCTAAAAACGCAGATGTGGGGGGAGGGGACGGCGAGGACAATGAATTCACCTTTGCCTGGAAGATGTTCACCAGCTGGGATTATCTTATTGGGAACGCTGAGACAGCCGACAATAAATATGCCTCCATCACTACCAGCTTCAAAGTATGTGCTTGTGTTATTCAGTGTGAACTGATGGGTTGTTGACCACTGTATTTTATATTTCATGGTCTGATTGTCCTTCAGATACTAAGGAGATCAACTCCAACCACATTTTTGCCACTGGTTTGATAAATAATCTGTCCTGATCAATGGATACAATTGACATAAATGTTTCTACATGCAATAAACACGCCCTGCAGCTTCAAATATATTTTTACTTTCCAAATAGCCATGCATTAGTTTTTCAGTATATGGAGCTCTAATGCATTTTGCAGGAGTCTATTGTGGATGAACAGGAAAATCAAAAGGATGAGAACATTCATCTCAGGAGGTTCTTACGTGTCCTAGCCAACTTCCTCATCACCTGTACTCTGGGAGGAAGTGGCTATCTCATCTACTTTGTGGTCAAGCGTTCCCAAGAGTTTGCCAACATGGATAATCTCTCATGGTATGAGAAGAATGAGGTAAATATTAACATTGTACTACATTTAAAATGTAAAACATGTCTTACAGTTTACAGTACATACAACTTACAGTTAGGCCCAGGGGTGGAGTTGTGGCCTAATGGTTAGAGTCTAAGGTTTTGCTAAAGGTTAACTAAAGGTTTTGCCTTTAACTTTGACTTTTGTCATTCAGTTGAAGAAATGATACTAATGCTAATGATGTCCCAACCATGTGTCCCAGCTTGAGATCATCATGTCTCTTTTGGGTCTGGTGGGTCCAATGCTCTTTGAGACTATTGCTGAATTAGAGGACTACCATCCACGTATTGCCCTTAAGTGGCAGCTGGGACGTATATTTGCCCTCTTCCTCGGTAACCTCTACACATTCCTGCTTGCTCTGTTTGATGAGGTCAATGCAAAAGTAAGAACGTTGATGATGACAGTTTTTACCTCTTGTAGAAAATCACAGATTTTTAAGAAAAAATACTTAACTGAACAAGTGCGTTCTTGTTTAACATTAAGCTTGAAGAAGAAGACTCCATAAAGAATGCAAGCATTTGGTTCATGAAGGAGTATTATGCCAACTACTCAGCCAACAACCCAAATGACACGGGTACTCCACCTCCCATTAACCCTGCTGATGTCATCAGAGGCCCATGCTGGGAGACCACAGTGGGAATAGTAAAGTGTTACAAAAGCTTCTTGTGTTGTTTTAATCTTTAAGCCAAAATAATTCAGGGTCTAAAGAAATCTTGAAATTATATGTAATTCTAGTCCTGATCTAATTCTTTGTTTTCTACTGCATGCACACTGGCTTCGCTTTGATTAATAATTGTGGCTGTAGGCAACCATTTAATTACATTCCCACCCCACTAACAGGAGTTTGTAAAGCTGACCGTATCAGATATACAGGTGACTTATCTGACCATCCTAATTGGCGACTTTCTGAGAGCACTGATTGTGCGTTTCCTGAACTACTGCTGGTGCTGGGACCTGGAAGCTGGCTGGGTCAGTCCAGAATATGGGCAGCACATCACAATCATTCTTTCCAATCTTTTAGACCCATTTAAGGTTTTGATATCTAACAACTTCTTTCATTCTCAGCCTTCCTATGGTGAATTTGACATAAGCGGCAATGTGCTTGGTTTGGTTTTCAACCAGGGGATGATCTGGTAGGAATTAATGCACAAACAACACAGTTAAAGGCCACATTACTATCTTAAATACACCTATCTTAAATAAGAATGGGCAGTACTAAGCCGTAGTCTTTGAAGGGATAGTTTAACCATAATTTTTATTTTTCCATCATTTACTTAACCTGACTTTTTGCTTGGGGTACGTGGAGTACAGTGGTAACCAAACAATAGTGGCACCTATTTACTTCCATTGTATGGACACAAAACTACTTGAGAAAAGCATTTCTCAAAATATTGTCTTTCATAACCCAGAGAAGAAAACAATTAATATAAGTTTGGGATTACATAAGGGTGAGTAAATGATGGGAGAAAATATTTTTTGGTGAGCTGTCCCTTTAAGGCTTTTTATCTTGGATTGACTTCCTTTTTCCATTTGAGATGTAACCTCTAGTAAAACACATCTTTATCACTTTCAACCTTCATAGTCATCATATTGCATTGTACTGCACTATAGATATTCTCCTGTTTTACCTTTGTTTGCAAGGATGGGGGCATTCTATGCTCCTGGTCTGGTGGGAATCAATGTTCTGCGACTCCTGACATCAATGTACTACCAGTGCTGGGCTGTAATGGCCTGCAATGTCCCTCATGAGAGAGTCTTTAAAGCCTCCAAATCAAATAATTTCTACATGGGCCTGTTACTGCTTATCCTCTTCCTCAGTCTCCTACCTGTGGTTTACACCATCATGTCTTTACCTCCTTCTTTTGACTGCGGACCCTTCAGGTAACACGTATGTACATGCACTAGCTTGTTCATTCACACACGCTTCACTCACACTTACTTTCCGTGCATCTTAGCTCCACCCCTTTAGAATGTGAGAGAAGAATGCAAGGATGGTAGGCGGGGACAAAAAACCCTTCATAGGATAGGACACACCTATTTTTCCTCGTTCATGCCTCCTCAGGAAGCTTCCTTGTTCCTCACTTCCTCACAGTTAAATTAAAAGAATTGAGATGTTCTTCAAGATGGCTAATTATGTTTATAGGTCATGGGTTGCAGAACGGAGGAGCGAGGAAAAAAGGAAGCATCAAATGGAATATTTAGAAGCACCCATTCTTTCACTCACTCACTCACTCACATAGTGAAGTGTAAACAAATGTGTAGGTAATGCATGCTTTGTGTGGCATTTTTTCTTACTACAGTGGCAAGGAAAGAATGTTTGATGTCATTATGGAGACCATTGACATGGATCTACCAGCATTTATGGGGACGCTCTTCAGCTATGCAGCAAATCCTGGGCTGATTATACCTGCAGTGCTGCTCATGGTGTGAGTGAATTATTACAAACTTTTTAATCACACAATACAAAACATCAAGTGTCCTGTGACAAGTTTATTGTTTTGTTTTATAGACTGGCCATTTATTATCTGAATTCAGTATCACAGGCCTACCAAAACTCCAACATGGAGCTGAAAAAGAAGATGCAGATGGTCAGTGGTGTCTTTGTGATGTTGGCTAAAATTTGTCTATTCGACTTAAACAAGACATCTGCTGCAAATTATCTTTATTTTTATACATACTGTTCCAAGCAGGTTAACAAAGAATTGTGCCTTAAAAAACCCAAGCGAGCAGGCCAAGGTTGATAGTATGAAGAATAAACTCCCTAAGATGTTAAAGTACTTGAGAAAGTGTCAAGAAGAGCAATTCAGCTGGAAAAGCATATAGTTCCTCTTTAGCTTGGATCAAATTTTAACCAATTTTTTTAGAAACCCTATCAGATACAGACAGAAACATTTATTTAAACAGATGCAAATTAATAAAATACGCAAATTTAATGCACAAATGAAATACACAAAGTTTTGTAATGGTAATTTTGTAATGTGATGTTTAAACACAAACACTTATATATAGGCAAGAGATGAAGAAAAGAACAGACGCAACAACAAAGATAGCACCAATCAGGTGATGAAGGACTTAGAGGATCTACTTCCCAATCGTTCTATGGTGCCCTCTGCCGCACCAGGGAAAAATGCAGGTGTGCATTTCAGAAACAGTTTGGTAAATTTAAATTTTTCCATCAGATCTTACTATAGTTGATCTAGCTATTCCCTTCTGTTTGTCTGTTTTTGCCCCAGATAAAAAACCTGACCAGGGTGTGAAATCGCCAAGAGTGAAACCAGGTACTGCTGGAGGTGGCGTGCATATGCAAAAAGATGTTTCACTCGCATCCGCCAATCCTAATGCTCGTGGGCCGGTGACTCGAGCACCAGGCCCCCGGGGACCTGGTCCACTACCTGGCCAACCGGGTGCCGGAAGGGGCCAAGGGCCACCCCCTAGACACCAGTAATGTGTGATATGTTCCGTATTGTGTTCACTGAATGTCTTTGTGCATAATTCTACTTTAGGAGTAATATTGTTTGGTTTTCTAAAGAGAAGAGTATATATATAAATATATGTATAAGTAGGGAATGGTGTTGGTTGCGTAAATGATGCCCATATATTGACTTGTATGTGTTATATGTTTAATGTGTGTAAATGATATTTTTGCATGTACCTGTTATATAATTGAACTACTGTTGCAAATCTTATTCACCAGTAAATTATATGTTTTGTCTTTTATAATAAATGTACCTTCTAAAAGATTTTCAGTCATTTTACATAGCATTATAAAGACATGATCGCCAATGATCATTAAAACTAATAAATTACTGTGTTGTTTTGAACAAGTGCCCAAACTCAAGTATGGGCTGCAAAATTGTGTTGCAATACCCTTTGCTAATCCTAGCTATGACATATTCAGAAGACTATGATTGGTTGTTCAAGAAGAAAAAATATAAGAGTGCATTTAGGTCTACTATAAGCCTTCCCTTTCAAATTACAGGCCTACGTTTTCTTATTTTACCCTAATCACACACACACACACACACACACACACACACACACACACACACACACACACACACACACATTTATGAATATATCCTATTAATAAAATATTAATTGAATATAGCCAGGTGTCACAGCATGGATCAAGAAGCAGACGTGGGAGTTTATAGTGCAAAATATTAATGCTTCATTCCTCCTAGTTGTGTGCACCAGTGCGGATGGATAGCTTGATGAAGTGGTCCAAAGTTCTCCCCTCATCCCGACATGCCAGTTCTGTCTGCAAGCATGGGGTGAGACCCTTGCGAGACCCTGAGCTTGAGAGGTTCCTCGTTCCATCTGGTCTGGGCGGCCAGTGTGCGGAAGACAAGTGCATAATCAGCGGCTGATTTACCCCCTGTCTTAATGTCAGCAGCTGTTCCCCTGCTTCTCTGCCATCTGCAGGGTGCTGGAAAACCTCCCTGAATCGGTGCAGGAAAGCCGCGAAGGAGGGAAAGGTGGGTTGGTTAGAGTTCCATACAGCAGTGGTCCAATCCAAAGCTCGGCCTGATAACAGGGAACACACAAAAGCTATGCGGCTACTGTCATTGGGATACAGTGAAGGTTGTTGCTCTACAAACAGAGAACATTGTAGCAAAAACCCTTTGCACTTGCCTGGTGTTTCGTCAAATTTGTTTGGACAGGCGAGGCGTGGGCTAGCAGATGGTGGCGCCGATGACACAGGTGTTGGGGATGGAGCTCGAAGCGGTGTACCAGGGTCGCCTGCAGGATGAACGGCCTGAAGGGCTTTAACCAGTTCCTCAGTTAGGGCGGAGAGTTGGTTAAGTTGTTGTTGTTGGGCCGCAAGTGTCGAAGCCTGCGCGGAGAGTTCCGAGCATAGCTGAGACATGGCTGCTGGATCGGTGGGTGGCGAAGTCTTCTGTGACATAAACTCTGGATTCAGGGGATCCATGTGCAGTGTTCTTTATTCAGCGTCAAACAGGCAGAGGTCGAAAACAGCAAACAGGGATATCAGAGGTAACCAAAACGTAAATAGAGTCCAGGCAGATAATCAGGGCAGAAATCAAGACTTCGCAAAGTTCAATGGTAGTGGTGAGTATAAATAGCGTCCATGATAGTGAATGAGAAACAGCTGAGAGGGGCGTGGCCCCAGGTACGGGGTATATGGGAAGTGTAGTCCTTAGAATTCAGGTGATGGTTCCCGCTGGCGGCGGTCAGAGGGAGCCACAGAGACTGGATTTGTAACACAGGACTACTTTTTCACTCCCACCCAAGCCTCAGCCTGCCTGTGCTTCGCATTCTGCCACCTCTATCTGGCATCACATCACTTCCGCGCTTTGGTCAGAGAGGGAGTTCACAGGCAACGACGCTCCACTTCTGGCCCTGCCTATGATCCTCAGCTGGGGCATCAGAAGAGGAACTGGACCTGTTCGGGATGAACTTTTGAAAGGCTCATAAAATTTTTCAAAGATTTTATCAGTGTATGATAGGATTGGACATTGTGTTTCAATTCCCCTCCCCTTTCCCTGCTACAATAAATACTGTTGTGAATCAGGGAAAGGTAAAGACTGGAATCAGTTCATTGGTCTATTATGTATTGTCCAATAATCGGTTTTGTTTAGTTTTAACTAAAACAAGTTATAGATTGCAGCTTTAAAATTTTCAAAAAGTCAAACATGTTTAAAACATATCTATGACTAGAACTGTTAATAGAAGTTTCATTTTTGCCTTGTCCAGCTATCTATTAAAAATATTATTTTATGTTTAAGTTCCATTGTGTATCATACTTAGTTGCGCAAGCACAAGCTCACTCAACCAACAGTTAAGGGTGTGTGCAGCAAACACTGTGAATGACAGACAGGTATAACCAGAACTAACTGATCCAACCCCTTCACCTATCCCAAAATGTTTTGGGTGTGCATAAAATTAAAGACCTGGTTCTGTTCCTTAGAGTACCTGTTTTACACAAGCTTTTACTGAAATACAGGGGACCAGGTGAACAGGTAAGATTTATTTAAAAATGGCTTTTACTATGCACATTTGTATTACAGAATCTGCATATACATATACTGTATATGTTTTATTTATGTTTACACAAAAATATTTTTTATGTGTATTAATAAAAATCAATTAGATATTTAGGAATTGCCTAAAACTGAAAACTGAAATTTTGATCTTGTTAAAACAGCTGCAAGATGTCATTCTTTAATAAGTTAATTAAGAAAATTACTAATGATGACAGCTCCACGGTAAGTGAACATATATACACAAGAAATACACATGATCAAACAGTTTAGGAAAAATATTGAACATCTATTCAATCAAATAGTGTAAATAAATGAATTCATGGATAAATAAGGGTTTTCTGTTGTATATCACAGGATCATAAAGCTCCTGCTGAGCCTGCATACTTTGGAACAGTCAAGGCTGCACCTAACTTCAATGCACAGAATGATGCTGCAATATTGAAGAAAGCAATAGAGACCAAAGGTATAGTAGAGCTGCCATAGTAAATGCAACATCAAAACATACAACTCTGAAATATATGTAGCAGAGAAAATAAATACAAAACAAACTCTGTAGCACCTTGAAGACATTTTTCATACAATGGATTCCTGGAGCAAAGGGTAACAGACTATAATACGTGTCAGAGTACTTGGACACAACAGGCTAAAGGACAATAAACATAAAAGTTTATATACTTACTAATAATTTTGAATTATTACCAGAAAAATGTTTTGTTGTAAAAATGTGAGATTTGATTTTGTGTAAATTGTCTTAAAAACATTCATGTAACCATTTACATTTACCTGGGAATGGTTTTATACAATTTATACATAAATTCATTCTGCCCATGTTTTATGAATGTGTAACATTGATCATAATGTCAAATATTTATTATAAACATGGACAAATCAAAAATTAGTTCACCCAAAAATAATTTAAACAAGTAATTACAGGAATTTTTTATACATAAGCCACAAAAATGCATCAGTCACTAACATACTGCACTATATTTTGTATGTGACGCTTGGAGATGTTGAAACCATTGGCAGAGTTTATTAAAGACAAACGCTGCAATGTAAAGACAGTTTATGATACAGACAAGATTCAAATGCAAAGGTATAAACCACAACTTAATCCAAAAGTCAGGCAAAAAAGTCATACACATGAAACAATACAATAACATTGAAAATTTCGGTCAGGCGGTGAAACTGGCAACAATATGTGAGCACATGGTTTATATGAGCAGCAAACATACAGTGATAAAGGCTGTTGGAATTCAGGACACGCCTCTCTTTGTTGGTTGGATGAATGTAAATGACAGACGTTAGTATGTTTTATATAAGAACATCATGTTGGAACAACATGAACAGAGGAAATTATGACTTTTAATTTTGGTTGTTAAGGTATAAATAGCACCTGCTAAGAATTATAAAAATTAATCAAAATTCCAAATAATTTCTGTACAGTTTAGGTAACTGATTTGAGAGCTGTGGTGTAATAAACTGCAATGATTATAGTCTGTGTTTTTCCTCATGAAGGTGTGGATGAAACCACTGTTGTGGAGGTGCTGGCAAAGAGAAACAATGCACAGAGACAGCAGATTAAAGAGGCCTATCAGCAGAGCACAGGAAAAGTGAGCACACAAACCACAGTTCATACTCCTCAACAGATTTCTTCCATTGCCTGTTTAAACTGTATGTGCACAGAAAGTCTCAGACAGAAATGCAGTTTTTTAGAAGTCGCTCTTTAATAGTTTATGAGATCTAACAGAGTTCTCAGTTATGGTTCATTTAAATATCACCTTCATGGTTTTCCCAAAATTTCCAGACAAGAATAAAAAATGTATTTTTTTTTAAATATATTTGCTAACAGCAATTATGAGCCAAGCATGTCATTGCCTTTGTAAACACTGCATAAAATAATATTTACAGTATTTATGGACAAAATAAATTTGTTTTAGTAGAAAGACATCTGTTAAAAATTTGTTTAACTTTGCATGAGGTAGGACACTCCCTCCTGGGTGCCTCCCCTCCTGGGTTTTTTTCTAATGTAATCCCTGATGATTGTGAAATCAGATCTCTGTGACAGATCTGTTGTAGGACACCTTAAATCACATTTTATAGTTATGAGTGATGAGTGAGATGTGATGAGTGGGGGTGGAGTGCATTACAGAGCTAAGGTACTTACCTTGGTCACACTACTTTTTATTACATTAATGATAATAAAAACACTATTCTTGGTTTTCAGCCACTGGCAGATGAATTGAAGAAAGCTCTGAAGTCAGATTTTGAAGAGGTGGTTCTGGCCCTGCTCATGACACCACCTGAGTATGATGCTTTTCTAATGAAACAAGCCATGAAAGTAGGCCACACATCTTTGTCACCCTTGTTTAAAAATGTTACTATTTTACAATGTTAACGCTTTATATGTTTACTGTTCAATTAAAAACTATTTTAAATTTTAATTCATAAATAGAATCTTGGGACAAATGAAACGGTCTTATCTGAAATTCTGTCGACCAGAACGAATAAGGAGATTACAGCAATGAAAAGTTCTTTTAAAGACGGTAAAAAGCAAAACCTAAATACTGTGTGTGTATCTTCTACTTAGAAGATGCGTAATATGTTACCCTTGTTTATAGTGTATGGAGACATACTGGAGGAAAAAATTAAACGTGAAACTAGTGGGCATCTAGAGACGGCCCTGGTTGCCCTCTGCAAGGTACAAGAATGGCACGTTAAACATAAATTCGTGTTACACCCTCCACCCCAAAAAGCAAAAAGTGTATTTTAATATCTATTTTATTTAATGTATGGTAACACATTGTCATATCATGTCTATAGGCTACCAGGAGCGAGGACACTAACATTAATGATGGGCTTGCAAAGAGTGATGCAAAGGTAATTCAACTTGTGACTGACTACACTACAACGCTATAACTATAAGTTAATGATTTTGAAAGCATTCTTATTTAGAAGCCACAAGTCAGTGTGATTCCAACTTATGTTTTTACTAACATTTTTAGTAGTGCAATAATACAGAGGTGCAATAGTAAACTAAGCAAGAATTTTGTAAAATAGTATAGTCAAAGGTGCCTTAGGGAATAGCTTTATTTTGATCATTATTCTTGTGGAAGAGATGTGTCCTCAGGCATTTTTTTAAAGCTGTGACCATTTAGGGTGGAGGTCAGAAGCTTGTATGAAATTTGATGACAGCGAATGTTAACACATTGTAAAATAAGGCAAAGAAGTATGCATTATTGATCAAAATAATAAATACAATGCAGAAACTGTCACCTATGTTTTAACCTATGTTATTGTCTCAGGCTCTGTTTGAGGCAGGAGAGCATCGGGTTGGAACTGTGTGCTCTGTCCTGATTGATATCCTTACTTCCAGGAGCGAAGCTCAGTTGTGCAAAAGTAAGTGAAGGTGTATGATGGAATACAACCATACAAAATACAAGTGAGATTTTGCTAGTTATAGCTGACTTAGTTTTTTGAGAGTGTTTTTTAAATATATCTACAGTTTTCAAGTGTTACGGCCAATACAGCAAAGAAGGTTTTGCGAAAGCTCTGGAGCATGAACTCCACGGAGACCTTGAGGACTGTCTTATGAACCTGGGTGAGGATACAATTTTTTAAAAATTTTGTCTGCATGTATATGTGTGTACATGAGCATGCTAGACATAGTTTTCCTGGTGGTTCTACAAAAAAAGACTGAGAGACTGTCAGCTTTTAGAAAGACCTGTTGTTCTAGCCTTGCATGTTTAGGGTGGGTCCAGTCACACGGAAAACCTTATCACACCAAGATACAAAGATAACAGTTCCAATTCACCTATTGTTTGTAACGCTGTTTGTGTGTGTATTTTGTGTGCACAATGTTGTGTCTTTTATTTTTTAGTGAAGGCTGCTTGGAACAAATCTGCGCTCTTTGCAGAAAAGCTCCATCTGGCTATGAAGGTAAATTTGCAAAGAAATTTCTAAAACATATTTTCATTAATCTGTTAAGTCACTAGCATCATGAATGCTGCATATATTTTTCTGCATATATATTCTGCATATGAATTTGAATGTGAATTTATTTGTATGTGGATTGTGGATTTGGTTTGTAGGGTTTAGGAACTAACACTGACACGCTGACTAGAATCATTGTGAGTCGCTCAGAAATTGACCTGCTAAAAATCATGCAAGAGTACAAGAGAATGTATGGCAAAACCCTTCAGGAACAGATTCTGGTGAGTTTGTATAACTGAGAAAGAGTGATCAACCTTCTACATTTTCAACATTAAATCAAAACAAGATTTCTACTCTCTTCAAGCTATTCTAAAGAAAAATATTATTCACCAAAACAGTTGCACCTCTGTAACAACTTTCCTTTTTTGGCTGACAAAAAAGCCCTCATGTTTTTGAACCCCCACATTTCAAACACTTTATCTCATTAAATATCTTGTTTCACTTCACATAATTTGTCACATTATGGAAGCAGAACAGATGGTGGATGCTGTTTCGCATTGACTATTTCTTTTTCAAATAATTATATTATTTATATTAATTATATTATTATACGAAGCATAGTGTAACATGCTTACTAAAGAAATGTCTTTGTTTTTACAGAATGAAACTGGTGGAGATTATGAGAAGATTCTGCTGGCACTCTGTGGCCCTCAAACTGGATCAAATTAAAAACTGTCGGTTTACTAATAAAACGTCATTACTTTTTTTTTTACTTAATCTTGTCATGGTGTGGTTCATGAGAGGTGTTTTAATAAAACTGTGCACACTGTGAAACATTTAACAGTGTATTTACAATATGGTCCTGGTTAATATTTTCAATAATTCATTGTACGTCTAAACTTTGTTACAATTCAATGGAAAGTGCATTTAATTATTGTTTAAAATGTTCTGTTAAATCTTGTAAAGTCATTGCAACATTATACAATACAAATACTGTAAATCTGTAACTCGTGACATCTTTATCAGCTTTTCTTGTTATCGTTTGAAAAAAAAATTAACTACTCAAATTTACCCAAAAAATAAACTGGCACATCTAATTATTTTTTGAGCAGTAATTGTGCATAAATACTGCAAAACACTCAAAACACTTTTTTTTTTACTATTATCTTCTGCAACAACTAGATAACAATATAAGTTCATGTAGTCTATACATTTATTATAGTGTACTGTAAATCTAAGTTTAGTTTTATAGAAGGCTTAGATTAGCATGAACATTAATTCTGCACAAGATCACTTATTCTTCATTTGAGATTGTGTGCTGGAAGCATTTATAATAGTCCTGAAAACAGGTACAACCAGATCTACCTGGTTTAAACCCTCCACCCAGAACAAAGTTTTCCTGTGGTTGAGATAAAAAGACCGGTTTTGTTTCCAAATCTATCTGTTTTAGACCAATTCTTAAAACTTTCACAGGGGAACAGATGAGAAATCTTCTCAAATGCACAACCTTTAATTCTTGTTGATTTATTTAAAATCAATTATGTAATATTATATAATTGATTATATTCTAAAAAGGCTGTGATTAATGCATTTTAAAACATATCTTGAACAATGTTCCCGTTCTGTCAGTCACTGAATGTTGTGTTGATGTAGTGACACTAGCGGTTCGACCTTGGGAGATGGACCATTATATTTTTTTATATTTTATATAAAATGTTAATGGAAATTGGCCTTAAAATATAAGCGCCAATAGGAACTGGCAAGTAGAATTTGCATGTCAATCTCTGTCCTGGATATCCAGGTATAAAAGGGAGATAGCGTGCACTACTCATTGAGATTTGTTCATTGCCCATCTGTGTTTTGCTTGCTTTGCTTTCTTTTGCTTTGTTTTTGACTGAATTTCCACAGTCTCTCATTTCAGGCACAGATACGTGCAGAAAGGTCCCCTGAGCATGTAATTGCTAAAAGAGCAAATTTTCTCTAAAGAGTAAACCCCACCAAACACTGAATACAATCGATGAATTTCTGTTGGGCGTGACCCCACAGCATGCTCGTCCAGGGCGGTTTAGTTTCTGGAAGAGATGTGTGGACCACCCTATGGCGGACTCAATGTCACTTTTGGGACATGCAATGAGAAGTTATCGATTGCAGTATTGGAGAGCGGGCTGATTCCATCTGATGCAAATGACTCTGGGACGCCAGGATGCGTACTTTCATATCTCAATTTTACCTTGACACAGACATTTTCTTCGGTTTACTTTCGAGGGTCGAGCACTTCAGAACAGGATCCCTCCCTTTGGGCTGTCCCCCTGTGTCTTTACCAGAGTTCTTTACCAAAATAGGTTGCTCTCTTCCCTCATTGAGGGAAAAGGGCATACACGTTTCCAACTACCTTGACGACTGGCTTATATTGGCCCACTCTCAAGAATAGTTGTGTGCAAATAGTTCAATGCATAGGATGGGAAGTGCATACGATTATTGTTGTTTTATCATTTTCACTTGCTATTAAAATGACTGTTAATTTTTTCCTGCTGTTAAAGTCCATGCAGCGTTATACAATGCAAATACTGCATTGTTTTCTTTAACAAGTGACATCTGTATCAGCTTTTTCCTGTTCTCATTTGAAAAAAATTAATTGCACAACTTTACCCAAATATTAAACTGGCACATTCGATTACTCTTGAAGCAGTAATCATGCATAAATACTGCAAAACACTATACTATCTTGTGCAACATCTAGTTAACAATATAAGTTCCTATAGTCTATACATCTATTATAGTCTACTGTATAGTGTAAGTTTAGTTTTATAGAAGGTTTAGATTAGCACATTCATTCTTAATTTGAGAGTGTGTGAATTCCTGAATACAGGTACAACCAGAACTACCTGGTTTAAACCCTTCACCCAGCCCAAAGTTTTCCTGTGGGTGTGTGTAAGGGATAAAAAGGCTGGTTCTGTTTGCAAATTTATCTGCTTCAGACCAATTCTTACACATCTTCACAGGGGAACAGGTAAGAGAGCTTTGCAAATGCACATCCTTTAATGCTTGTTGATTTATTTACAATGAATTAGATTTTATTATAGAATTTATAATATTTTTAAAGGTTGTGATTAATGAATCTTAAACATGTTCCTGTTCTGTCATTCACTTGACATTGTATTGATGTGACACTAGGGGTTCGGCATTGGGAGATTAATATAAAATGTCAATAGAAATTGGCCTTAAAAAATAAGTGCCAGTAGGAACTGGCAAGTGGAATTTGCATGTCAATCTCCGTCCCAGATATCTGGGTATAAAAGGGAGATAGTGTGCACCACTCGTTTGGATTTGTTCTTTGCCAATCTGTATTTTGCTTGCTTTGCAGGCTGAGGTAACATTTGTTGAAGGTTCATGTTCTCATTTTGAGAACATGTCCATTGGGACATTGCTGTTGTGGGTTTCTTTCTTTTGCAAAGAACCACTTTGGGCCTTTTTGGCCCAATCCCAGAACTGATGCTCATTTCAACAGCCCCTCCCTGGCTGATTCCCCTGAGGAAAGACCTTCCTTCCCAGGGGCAGGGCATGATCTGATACCCCAGGCAAGATCTTTGGAACCTCCATGTCTGGCCTAAACACTATCACTCAGGCTATAGCCCCCTCTACCAGGAAGCTTGATGCCCTGAAGTGGTGTCTTTTTGTGGACTAGTGTTCTTCCCAAGAGAAAGACCCATGGACATGCCCTATTGCGGTGGTTCTCAAACATTTTACACCAATACCACCTCAGAAAATGTTTGGCTCTTCAAGTACCACCAAAATGGTTTTTGAAAGTGTTTTAACATTAATTTATATTTAATTCAGTGATTCCTCTGCATACCACTAGTGGTACATGTACCACACTTTGAGAATCAGTGCCCTGTTGGATCCGTGCTTACCTTCCAACAGTAGAGGTTGGAGAGACAGCTGTCCCACTCCATTCTGAAGGTGTATATGGCTGCTATTACAGCACATCACGTTATAGTGGATGGGACATCAACACAATGTCGAGTGAGTGACAAAAAGACAACATCTTGTTTACGTATAGAGGGAATGAGACATTGTGCCTCTCCTGCCACAAAGCTAAACTGACTACATCTTGGCTGAGTAGAAACCTGAATGAGTGGTGCCAGGATGGAGATTGACATGCAAATTTAACTCGCCAATTCGTATTAATGTTTTCCATTACTGTCCATTAGCTGTCCATAACATTTTGCATCTGCATAGTTTTTTAGCTTCTTCAAACACACAAGATGACATTCTTCAATAAATTTTCCCAGCAAATCAACAAAGAAAACTTTGAGGTAAAGGCTTAAATATATACACTTGACCAAATGTGTATGCTGTACATAGGATAACTACTTTCATTATTGACAATGAAAAACCTTCTGCATATATCTCAGTAGAAACCAATAACAGCAATACCGTATTGACATTGCATGAATGTCTATTGCAATTGAAAGTTCTCAAATTAAATGCTCCAATGTATAATTTATAATTGGATTTGAAGGGTTATCCCGCTGAGGCAGGATACTTTGGAACAATCAAGGCTGATCCTAACTTCAATGCACAGAATGATGCTGCAAAACTGAAGAAAGCCATAGAGGCCAAAGGTACAGTAGAGCTGCCAGTTTCTGACTACTAAATTGGCTGAGAAATGGAACACTTGTGCATTTGTGTATTGTTTGCAAGCTTAGTTAAGTATGTATAATACAAAACAAACTTCCACAAAGGTGTGGAAGACACACCACATCTAATTATGTCAGAGATAAAGGGAGGAAATAAGCAATTATGGGCTAAATACACCCACTATACATCTGTGTTGGGATGTGTACTAGACTTTTAATTGTATAAACCTTTAGTTGTATCTGTCTGTGACCATCTGTGCATTATGTGCACTCTTTGAACTTGATCATTTAGAAACATGGTACATACCAAAATACATCTATATTATTTTGTATAATAATAAACAGTGCCTTAGTATGATAATTAAACGTTTTCACCTTTTGAAGGTGTGGATGAAACCACTATTGTGGAGGTGCTGGCAAAGAAGAACAATGCTCAGAGACAGCAGATCAAAGCAATTTATAAGCAGAACACAGGAAAAGTGAGTACACAAACCACAGTTCATACTCTTTAATGATTTCTTCTATTGTCTGTTTATGTCAGTAAAGAGATCAAAGGTGTGAGTCAACCACAGCTATTAACCAATAAGTATCAAGGCATTGAACATATTCTTGATTTTCAGCCCCTGGCAGATGAATTGAAGAAAGCTCTGAAGTCAGATTTTGAAGAGGTGGTTCTGGCCCTGCTCATGACACCACCTGAGTATGATGCTTTTGAAATGAAAAGAGCAATGAAGGTACAACATATTGTTCTTGTTGCAAAAT
Organism: Ambastaia sidthimunki; assembly: GCA_036877625.1. Taxonomy (NCBI): domain Eukaryota; kingdom Metazoa; phylum Chordata; class Actinopteri; order Cypriniformes; family Botiidae; genus Ambastaia; species Ambastaia sidthimunki. The sequence goes on from JAZGTK010005737.1 coordinate 16,261, forward strand.
ATATTTAATGTTTAACACATTATACATACTATTAGTGACTATATCGACACAACAATCATTGTTGTATTCAAATACTTTAATATCAACTTTTATTTATTAATTAAGAATCTTGGAACCAATGAAGATGTCTTAAGTGAAATTCTGGGGACCAGATCAAACAAAGAGATTGCAGCATTGAAGAGTACTTTTAAAGAAGGTAACAAGAAAGATACAAAACAAATGCATCTTCTTCCTCAATGGAGGCACATTTGTAAGATGCTAATTCTTTCTTCAGTGTATGGACAGCTGCTGGAGGAGGAGGTTAAAAGTGAAGTTAAAGGTCAGCTTGAAACTGCTCTGCTTGCCCTTTGCAAGGTATAAAACTTTGTTATGTATTTATGTCACACTATGAGTAAGCATTTATAAGTACTTAGCATAGTGAGAAAAATAAAACAATCTCATATTTTCAGGCTACAAGGAGCGAAGACCGAAACATTGACGATGGTCTGGCTAAAAGTGAGGCAAAGGTAAAAAATTATTTGATTCTTTCTGGCACTTATCTTTTATTTACAAACTTGTTTCATGTCATCAAACAGTAAATAATTTATATATTCTGGTCATGGAACTTTGAGTAAAAGGTTGCAAATGTAAAGGTGATGTGTGTTAATTTTTGTGTTAAAATGCTGTCTTATCCAGTTAGGATTATTTAGCCCTATTAAGGGATAAAATAGATGTGAGGGTTTGTATAAAAGACAAGGGTGTTTACTGAAATAGTAAACTCATATAAATACAGTAAAATGTAGAGGCAGTCTCAGACTTTGGTATGTTGTTTTCAGGCTCTGTTTGAGGCTGGGGAGAATCGGATTGGCACTGTGTGCTCAGTCTTGATTGACATTCTCACAAACCGAAGTGAAGCTCAGTTGTGCAAAAGTAAGTGAAGCTAAGATTTCAGAGATCTATTTAAAAAAATATAGCCATTCACATATATATTTAGATAACACATAATGTCCTTAAATCCATCTGCAGTTTTCAAGTATTACAATGAACTCAGTAAAGATGGTTGTGCCAAAGACCTGGAGGGTGAGCTGCATGGAAACCTTGAGGACTGTCTTTTGACCCTTGGTGAGGATACAAGCCTTTATTTTAGTCTGAATGTATGTGGGTGTGTGAAAGCGATGTTCAGGTTTGATAGGTTAAATGCTTCAGTGGTTGAATCTGAATGAAAGCAGTTTTACAAAAACATGTTTAAAAGACAAATGAAAAAAACAACTTTCAGAAAGGCCTGCTTTTCCAGCTTTGCACGTTGAGGGTGGGTGTAGTCTGCACTGATACACACAACCTTATCACACCAAGATTAGGTACAAAAGACAAAAGAGTAACTAAACAAAGCTGTTTAAATTAATTTTTGTGCACACAAAAACATACAATCAGCTTTACAACTTTATGTGTCTTCCTTGTTTTAGTGAAGGCTGCTTTGAACAAACCTGCCTACTTTGCAGAAAAGCTCCACCAGGCTATGAAGGTAAAGCTGCAAAAGAATTCATAGCACTTATTCCAGTTAATCTGTCTTGTACTTATTTATTATAATCTGTCTGTTACATATTTGTAATATTTAAATCATTCAGTTAAAGATGTTTTTACATGAATTGATCTGTAAAATTGTCCTAACCAGTCACAGTAGACTCCTTTATCTTAATCTAGTTTTTAGTCCTAAACATTTACAACCATAACAAGCAAAAGTTTATTTGGTCTATCACTTGGTTTTATTTTTTGTGACATTGTGTCTGGTTACCCTACTCACAAAATCCTGCAAACAACAAATACATTTTTATTGGCCGTTGTTATTGTACTGAGTCTTGCAACATTTCTGGCTATCAGTACATGCAAGTTGACGGCTGTGCTACCTGGTTAGGACACCACAAATGAAGCAGTTCTAATAAAACTATCTTATTATTTATAGGGACTAGGAACCAACACTGACACACTGACAAGAATTATTGTAAGTCGTTCAGAAATTGACCTACAAAAAATCATTCAAGAGTACAAGAGGCTGTATGGAAAAAGCCTTCAGGAACAGATTCTGGTAAGTTTCTGTAGTTGAGAATGTGTGATCACAAGGTGTTTACATAGAGCATTGTAACCCAATTGTAATCAGTACAACCCAAAGTCCAATACAAATGAAAATGTTCCATGTAAACCATTGAACTGGAAATACAGTGGCACGAAATTTGGTATGCAGCATCTACTTACAGTCCTGACTTTTAAATAATAATAATTATTTATAAGTTATTAAAATATTTTGATCTGCCAATTTGTTCTCGTAAAGCACATTAATGAATTAGACAGAGAGCATGCAAAAATAGACCTGATGCTGTATCTTGGCAAAGATTGGGCGTATTGACACCAAACTTGGTATCATAACAGGCATGACTTGATGGTATATGCACAATTTTGACACAGCGCCACCTACTGGTGCAGAAATAGGAAAATTGCTATTTTTGCTTATAACTTTTGAATGCTTTGTCCTAAAATCATGAGTAATCTTGTTTGATTACTTGAGGCATACTGAGTCGAATAATATCCAATATTCCTTAAATATTCCATAAACCCTGCCTTCTTTGATGTAATTGGTCATAATCTCAATCTCTTTGACACTGACAAGTGCTGCTAGAGTGCAGCAAACAGGCTAATGTGCGCATGTCACAAGCAAACACCAGATCACATTTCATTTAAACAGTCAACCAGAATCTTTTAATCAGAATGATAAGGCACGGGACCTATTAAAGTTCTCATTTAATCTGCTTTAAAAAAGTATTTGCTCAATCTGTTTCATTAGTGCACTAATGTAGATTCTGTGTTTGTTTGTTTTAACAGAAGGAAACCAGTGGAGATTATGAGAAGATTCTGCTGGCACTCTGTGGCCCTTAATAACCACCTTTAAATGGACCACATAAACATATCTATGTATTAGAGTGTATTCATTACCCATCTAAGCATTATTTAATCTCCTTAGGTGTGATTCATGAGTGCTTTATAAAAATAAACTTGATACTTTGTTTTTCTTGCCAATTGAACATTCAAAGTCTTGTGTTTTGGTTAAACATTGTAGTTCTACAATAAATATCATTACAGTGGTTAAATTAGGCCAGAACGATTTGGAGCACCATTCAGCCACCTTTGTTTCAAAGAAGGAAAAAATATATTAACTTGGCCTTTGTAGTTTTTTTTTCTTTTCTAGTTAATGTGATCCATTTTTGTTTGCTACACATTCTGGCTCCACTTAGTAGGCATACCAAGAAAGTGTGTTACTTACTATGCCACTACCCTTTAGGTAAACACAAACAAGATGGTCCTGGATGAACGTAACTTTTTTACAAGGTGGCTATCTTGTATGAATTTGCATGATGTGAATCGTATAAGAATGTTTACTTTTTAGAAAAAAGCGAGTATGAAGGTCTATCCCTAATCCACCAATTAGCCAAAATGTAAAATATAAATTTTTTTGCATGACCTATCAGATCTACTTTTGTTCCTAACACATATACCAGCCACTTTTTTGGTATATCTCATGCTATATTTATGGCACATAGCAATCTTCACTTGATTTTACAGCACATATCATAACATTATTACAGAGACATCTCACTTGATGGAGCAATTTGCAGCTTTACTCGCAAACCACAATTTCTGTTCATTAATAAGGTGAGAATCAAACTCGTTATAAATCTAAATATGCTCTAATTAATTAAATTAATTAAAAAATGTTCTATCCAAGTAGTAATAAAAAGTGTTTGTTGTTGTAATGACAACAACAAACAACAAAATGGTTAGCGATCACACTACATGTGAACCTTGCCCAAGTCCAATCTAACTATGCCCATCTCTTCAAGCGGCCAGAGGACAGTTAAATTTGCAGTTGGTACTTAGGGGCTAAAATAACATATATCCTACACCATTACCCCACAACCACCAGTCTGAGCCATTTGTACAAGTTAGGATGGATCCATGCATGTATGTTGTTTATGCCAAATTCTGACCCTTTCATTTGAATGTTGCAGCAGAAACTGAAACTCATCTGGTTTAATGTGTTCAATGTGTTTTCAGAGATGCAAGCCATTGGTCTAACAAGCCTTATTTGCCCAGAGAATTGACGCTTACTGGATGTTACCTTTTCTCTTCCATTCTCTATAAACACTAGAGATGGTTGTGTGTAAAGTTACTTAACTATACCCTTACCCTATTCTGATGGTTGATTTGAATTTCAGCAGAACTTCTTGATCATTTCTGTCTTCATCAGTTGCTGCTTTTTAAGTGGCTGATTAGATATGTACCTAATTTTAATAACTAAGGCTGTTATCCATGCCTCAGGCCACCAGAGGGAGATGAAGAAGCTGAATACTATACTCTGCCCATTTCTTAACTAATTCCCTGGTTGTGATCCTATGACCACATTGTAAATGATTGCCAGTCTGATATGCCTTACCAAGCAGTTTTCCAATTCTTTCATTATATGCCTCATTTTGACCATTGTGCCTATTTGATCTACTTCATCTTATGGATTACTGTTTTTACTCTGTCTGCCTGTTTGGATTTTGTACCTAGTATTTGACCACTGGCTGTACACAGGGCTGTATGCAAGGTTTTAAAAATACTAAAATCCAATAGTTTAATAGGGGGGTTGGGAAAAAAATCTGTACCTGATCTATGTATATGCACTTTACAATGTTGTGAGGGCAAAAAACGTAAAACAATAGTTGTAGAACCATGTCTGCTTTTTGATTTTTGTCTGTGTCAGTAAGAAAAATTATTCTTATTTTTTTTGTGTAAATTACCTGATTGAAAAATAATATTCTATGTTTCATTAAAAATAGCCTTTGAGTTTAAAATTACATATAGGTTAGTACATGATAACAGAATTGTAATTTTTAGGTGGACTTTAACTTTTTAAGCACAGACCAGACATGGACATATCAAAATACAAAGGGTGTAGACACTTTTCTTCTTATTCTTCTTCTTATTTTTTTCAAGATTTTTAGGGTCTTTGGTCCTTTTAACATACTTAAAAACTCAGGGGCCGGGTAAAGACTGGCACATTGGTGTGGCACGGGGGCTCTGTAGCGACCTCTGGAAGGGGACAAAAAATGACGCTGTACACAACAAACATATATGCATACACTTGTATGAAATTTGGCACATGTATCGGCCATGTTGACCCGAAGAACTTTTACACTGACACCCATTAGCTCCACCCAACAGGATGTCAGCCATTTTGGATTTTCTGAAAAGCGCATGCCGTGAACTTTGAAATACTCCCCATGGGGATTTCAAATTATTGTCACAAACCTTGGTGCACATCATGCCAAGACATTGAAAATTCAAAACTGAAAAGGAATTTTTATATATCAAACTGTGTTGTCATGGCAGTGAAAAACTGAAACAGGAAGTCTCTAATATCTATGGCATGCACTGAGTAATTTATATCAAACTTGGCAAATATGTTTGGTGTGGTGGACTAATGACATTGATATGACTATTGTGAATCATGGTCATAGCACCACCAACTGGTAACAGGAAGTGCATCACTTAAAACAAACCTTTAAAATAATCTTTTAAAGTTTACATTTAACCAAGTAACTTACATTTAACCAAGTCACTTCA
>JAZGTK010005738.1:0-21897 GCA_036877625.1 Ambastaia sidthimunki
CTCTGGAGCAAGTCGTCACGTGACCTGCTTAACGACAATCTGTCTCTGTACTCACATTTCTCCACTTGGCTTATTTATTTGATAAAGTGCGATGCCTTTCCTTTTGTTGCCCTTAATCGGAGCTTAACGTCTTTACTCTGAGATCAATAAACTTTATGAATTATTTTGCCAGCGTCTATTTTTATGGTTCCTTTTGCTCATTAGCATGGCTGGCTTTATTAGCTGAGGCTGCCAGTGTCTTTAGCCGGTCCTGTGTTCCTTAGGTACAGTAAATATCACTCATGTTGTAATTAATATGCACACCCTCAGCACTAATTAAAACACAGACCCCTCCAACCAGCTGGGCCCAAGCAGAAAGAGCGCTAGTCGTGCCGTAATGAACTTGTTGTAAATGTGAGCCCAGCCATCGGATATCATATCCCTAGGAGCTGACAGCATGCGACGGAGGGAGGAAGTAATAAGATCCATGAACTTGTTAATACCTAGCCAACCATCCAGAAGCATACCCCCACCATCTCTGGAAAGAGAGGATATTTTAATGACACATCTCTAATTAAAGCCTTACTTTATCTCCTGTGTTTGCTTAAGAGCGATTGAACGACACACAGAAAGAGAGACAGAGAGAGTGATTAGAATGAGAGAGGGAGAGATAGAAAATGAGAGACACTTTCAGAAACAGAACTTAACTTTGTTTAAAGGCAAAACAATATTGACAAATGAGTTGTAATAAATGCATATAGAACCCTAGCTAGCTCTCTATCTATATATATTTGTATATATGAATATATTTCTTATACATTGAAATATAATTACTGCATAAGCATGTTAATTAACACACAGGAAGTGAATACATAAAGGTTTAACCCAACATATTAAAATGCTAATTATAGTGCTTCATGGAACGATAAGTCAATACAATCCATTAAAGAATTTTATAACAGGGATTTAGACACCTCAGTTTTTTATTAGTATAGAAAGTTTACTTTCTGTGCATATTATGGAGACCTCTCCCTAATGACCTGCCCCCTTACAGTCTAATCTGTTATAAATGTATCTTAGATCATTGAGCAAACAGTGGAAAAGGTCAAGGCTATAAAAGCACAACAGTGGCGAAGCAGGAACCAGCCCTCACAGAGCTTCTCTCTCACCACTAGTCTCTGCTGTTGGATCACTTTTCAACGTTCTTTACACAACCCTCCTATAGCTCTACAGAAAATGAACAGTCTCTTAAATAAACCTATATTCCTCTTCTACCCTGAAACTGTGCTATTCTACTTTGAGGAGCTGAGATTAGAATGTATGATTTTACCCATAATGCATCTGTGCTCAGTACATATTTCATATGATTTACTATCTTGAAAGTCATTTGGCTTTGATGTCTTTTCTACTCAGGACATATTAGCTTTTCACAATCACACATCAGATTAAGTAAAAATGTGTCTGCAACAATTGAAAAAGAAACGGTTACTGGTTTTACCATCTAAATAAATTATCTGACTGTGTCCAAAACCTGCTGCCTTGCTTCCCAGACAGTCAACGAGTTAATGGTGTTTTTGTATGAGATGCCTCCCAAAGACAGCTGGTTTCAGACAAGCTTGCATATAATTCATTTTTTTCCACAAGAAAACAAATTCAAGGAATTTAAAACGAACAAACTAAAATTTAATGACTACAATGCTACAATTATTATGCTAATTAATTTACTATTTTTTTACAGGACTGGAAGCATTTTATAGGCAGCAGAAGAAAAGAATCAGTTCTACCTTTAAACATGCCATCCTATTTTGTATGTATGTATCTGTGAAGTTGCATTTTTCAGGTTTCAGACACAAACACTCTCTGCCAAGCAGCCTCAGCTTCTCTCAGTTTACACACCTGTGTTTCTACCAGAAAATTGGAATAAAAATTCTGCTTTCATAATCCAAACAAGAAAATGCTATGAGGTGCTTATATCACACCATGTTTGATTCTTGATGCAGTTAAACGCTGTCCACGCTGAAACTAATGAAGTCTTTCTAATTCAGTTATAGTTTATTAATGTCAAAGACACAAGTCCATTAATCAAGTTATAGCACAACTGTGTGCTGAGAGAAATGGCTGGATTTCGTGTGGTAATAAGACCACATACATTTTAAAGGTCTGCGATTATCACTGTGGGTTCCTGGGCTCAAGTAAGAACTCCAAAAACGATTTTCATTCCGAGCTCATTAATATGCAAAATTATTCAAATGAGATTGTAATTAAGCATCTACTCAGTGGAAACCCTTTTCATGATAATTTATGATAAACTCTGTAGCTGCTTTGATTGAGATTGATTTTTCGGTGCAGAGAAACTGTCATGAATACAAAACTGATTTCTTCCCCTTTCTCTCATCTGCTCAGGTATACAGATGCAACATATCCTGTGATTATTATTATTATGCAGGCAGCTTATAGAGGTATATTAAGCTAATCTGAATAAATTCATTTGCTGAATGCGAAAAGAAAACGGAAATCCTATTTTTTATGGACTTTAAATGTACAATTTTCATCTTTACAACATGTTTCTGCAGCTCAGGCCTTGAATACTATAAACATTGTGCTTCAATTAAAAAAGAAAGAGAAAACTGGATAATAACTTGTTCTATATACAGACGTATTCTACATTTGATGCATGGGTGAACAAGGGCTTAAACAAGAAGTAAACGAAGAGTGAGAATGTGAGAGACACAGATAAAGAGAGAGAGAAACAGAAAGGAGAGGAATTATTATAGCCCAAGGGTTTCTATGTTTCTCATAGTCATTCTCTGCTCTTAACAACCCACTGGAGACCAAATTAAAAAGGACTGTTAACTTATGAGGTTCACAACTGAACCACACACTGTCTAATACTTGCTAATGCCTTTTGTATGATCTGATGGTACTGAGAGGCAGTTAAAATAGCAAAATTAATGCCTAGCGCAGGAGGTCGGAGTCAGACAGCTTCTTCGCTGATGGACTTTTTAAACTTATCTTAAAAGACAACAAATGCTGCACTTGTTCAAAAATTTTCTTTTCCTTCCAAATGAGTATTTTTCCTTTCCATGCCTGCCTTTTATAAATTAATCTTCAGAACAGTATATTTGTTACTGTGTAGCCACTGATCATCTTTGTCAATCACCCATGCCCTGCGCTCCAATTAAAACAGACCCTGTAAATAATCAATCGTTTATGCGAAACTGTATCATCCTGTTTGTTTTTCCTTGAGCTGCAGCCTCTATAGGCGGAGACGTGTTGAAAACAGATGAGCTGAGGGAGGATGCATGGATGATAATAATCATCATAATTAGGCAAACCTGGGCAAGCACTTAAGGGACTCGATATCCATTGTTGTTAAGGCAGAACATAAAAGGAAAAGGTAATGCTAAGTAAATAATATTATTGTAATTGGCACACAGGTGAATGTTTCAGAGTAATTCTCATAGCTTGTTAAGGTTCCCCGATGCATGCGGCAGAGAGAGACCGAGCGCCTTTCTGCTGTCATTCAACTCACAGTTTTTTGCTACTATAAATACAGATCAGATAAACAAACAGATTTAGCTCTTGCTTTAGAATTGATGATTGGATTGCTTCTCTGTTTAGAGTTGATGTTTATTCCAGTTCTTTAGTCTTTTACCGCCACGGTATAAAAAAAGAAAGTGCACTGCTGATTTTAGTAAATGTGTAAACAACGTTTGGTAAACAATGTAAATAAATTCATTAGCACTTTTGGTAACACTTATATAAATTTAATATAAATTCTAAATATACATTTAAAACACAAACATACATTTTAAAATGCTTAAAAAGTCATACTGTACATGTATCTACTGATCTGTTGAACACACACTGAATTATAGATTATAAATGTAATAGTTTCAGTCCTGACTCTTGATTGGTCAAAATAGTAATAAAATAAGCTAAAAAAAAAAAAGTACTTAATAAATGTGCTTGACAAAATAACGGTTTCATAAAAATTTAAAAGCAGTATATGCTGGTTTGGTATAAATTCTCCCAATAGCAAGTATTTGCTGAACTCAAGTATATGCTATATAATAAATCTAGTCATAGTCTGCAATGCCTAACAAAGACATTTGTGCATAGCTACATCCACAATATAGCATGACCTCTCATTCCTTATTGCTTTAATGCTTGCTAATGACCTAAAACTTATTTTAAAGTGCTATTCCATTTTCTTCCTACAACATTATTAAAGTTGCTGGTCTGAGAAGCAGAGCCAGGTCATTATAAACAAAAGCAATTTTATTTCCTTCAGCTTCTGTATAGAAGACCAGATATAGACACTAAAGGTCACCGATTTGCAAGATACAAGTTGTTGATATGGCTTAATTGTGAGATGTTGAGTGTAAGTGGTATGAGAGGAGACACTTGTGGTCAGGCTGAGAGAGCTAGAGACAGAGAGGTGGTGGTGAGGAAAGTGAGCAAACTCAAAGGGGTCACAGAGGTCTGAACAGTAAACTACACTGCACCGACCTCAGTGCTGACATTCATCTCCAAGTAACAATGCTGCTTATACCATCAAACAAGCATGGAGCTCTGTCTTTCTGAGGGGGTGGAGTGAACCAAGGTTTGGTGTTGTCATTTCATATGCTTTCTGTCTGCAGAGCCCCTCAGATTCCTGGGGAATCTATTTACATTTTCTGGTAGTTTTTTTATAAAATAGTGTAACTGTGTTTTGTCATCTGGTGCTATAGCTCAATCAGTAACGCATTGTGTTAGCAGCACAAAGGTTGTGGGTTTGATTCCCAGCGAACACAACCTGTTAAAAATGTATACCTTGAATGTCTCATAAGTGGCTTTAGATAAAAACATCTGCCAAATGTGTAAATATAAACTGGGGACTGGGGCTACTTGTAACGGTGAATTTGAAATATCAGAAATCACAGTTTTAAGTCCATGTACAATACATAAGGGAGTTGCAACTGGTCAGACTGTCCATCTTCTGCAGCAACCATTTAAATACTAAGAATAACCCGAGTCATAGCTTTTATAATCCATGCAGGCACACAAACTCACAAATTATGCAGACAACAATGATGAAAGGTGTCAGAAAGGCAGCAATGACATAGGTGCTGGTTTACTTCACATCCAGCAGTGTGTGGTTCTAATTGGCTGTCCTGCAGGGCAAGCAAGGTTGCACATGTCTGGAGACACCATGTCAAAACACCACAGACGAAGCACACACACACACACACACACACACACACACACACGGTTTCAAACAGAACTCCCTTGTGTCTGACTCTGTCCTCATCTTTCTTTTTCTTGCTCTCTCCGCCTGCTTGACCCGAGATCGATGAGTGTCGCAGGAGGCAGGGGGCTGTTCGTGTGGACGGCAGGGTTGACACAAAGCTTAAAGGGCTACTTGCCTTCTCTCCACACATACACAGCACAGAGCACCAGACAGCTTAATTAACCCTAGAATACAGGAGCTACAGGTTACAGCCATGTGTTACTGTGTGCTTGCTGCAGTGAGGAAAACTCGTATGGCACAACATCTGTGGTTGTTATGGTCCTACAATGGTCCTACAGCACAGTCTATCAAAACTTTCTGCTTAAAGAAACAATATTTGGTATTATCATACAAAATGTTTGAATCTAGCACTCAAACAGCATCAGGCCCACATTATAGGAAAAAAATAAACAAAAAAAATATTCATATAGGTCTTGCTCTATCAGTTGCAGCATTCTAAAATGTTTGCCTTTATTTTTTATTATTTGTCTATCTAGGCCGAAAACAAAATATACACCAGTGCAGAATGCAAGACTCTAATAGAGGAGAAAAAACAAATCATAACCACCACCAATCTGCACAAATAGCAGCACATCATGAAGTGATATACAGCCCTAAATGATGTTTGGTTTGGGGTTTTACATTTCAATTTAGCCCCAGGCCTTAGAGACATTAAGACCCTAATGTACATCTTGGTCAGTGGATGTTCCCTGCAGCAGTCGCCATGCTTTATTAGCACATCTCTGGCCTCTCTGTAATAGCAAACCAGTCTCTCATTACTGGTCATTAGATTCATATTACTTGTATTTGAAACAGCAATACATCTTACAACTATAACTAGTTTTTAAGGCCTCGATAATGCGCTAAAAAGAAAGAAAATACTCTGAGCAAAACAGTTTGTAATTGGAACATGGTGTAGAGGCTGTTTGCTTATTGTATGGACTGCTAATGTGGTTCTCTTGTATAATAACTTGTACAATCAGTACGGAAATGTGCAGACTGAAATAATCTTGCATTTAAGGCATATTTGGAATCTGAGAAAAGTATAATTTCACGGGCAGTGCCTTGGGGTTAGAATATGAGAACTCTACATGTAATGCAGACAATATTAACCAGCTTCTTTTAGTGTGACTTGATAACAGAACCAATGCAATAAGACTGGAAAAACGAGGGAAAATTTCAGCATTCTCACTTTTTTCTCCCACAAGCTAATAAAGAACTGCACACATGAAGAATACTAAATGCGCACTGAAACCCCCACAACAGCCATTGTGTGATACCTAGACAGCTTCTTGCCTACCGCCCATGTTATTGTAATGATCTGTGATAAGGCAGGTCATTATGCCCTTTTACATATGAGTGCGTAAATGCATCTTTTTTTTATTGTGTAGGGTTATGTCATGACATTTCAAAATGCATTTTCTTCATCTGGTAGGCAGATCCTTATTTGATGCTGATGGTTTCCTTTCGCAGAATATTACTGTTACCTGACCCAAAAGGTCAAAACCAGGGAGGTCTACAAAACCTGGAGAAAGCTATCCATTAACATTTCCATTCACCTGAATAGCAATTGCTCAGCTGCCACAAGACCCCTAAGTAGTATGTGATTTAAATGTGTAGTATGTGTTTTTGCTAATGAGAACCACATACGTTTTTTAGCCAATCATATGAGCCCTGAATGGCATGCCTTTAAAAATTATGTCATGACGAACTGGCTGATGGCAAGAGTTTGTACAGACAAGCTTGCACAGACTTGATGAATAGACGCAAAAAACAAAAACAATCCATAAAGCATTTTTAGGTGGGCACAGACAAACTACCTCAACCAAGCTACCTAATCCTACTTTTATATTTGCAAATCATCTGTGGAAGGTGCATGACCATTAAATGCTCGTCCAATCATTGTATTCTGACTGACAGGATGTCCTACTTGCCTACATACCTCTGCTCACTATTGGAGGAGGTGTGGCTTTGGAGAACACTTTGAACAGAGGGCAGGATCTTATGTTTCAAAGTTAGCTTGCTATTGCTAATCTCCTTAAAATTGCCAACCCAACATTTAGCTTTACCATATTAACCAGTCAAGCACCGGATCAGCACTAGTTTTTGTACGTTAAAATATAACTTTCTTAATTATCACTGCATTATTGCAAATAATAAATGACACACCTATTTGTATTGCCATTGTCGTTCAATTTAATTCCATAAATGCACTTTTTGTATATGATCTAACACTATTGAATGTGTCACCAGCTGCAGAGATTTGTGCCTGTTTTGAGAAAGTGAGAGAAAGAGAGACAGAGAAGTGTGCCATACTGAGGTTGTCAAGACCAGGCCTCATCTGTCAGTGCTTGATGACCTTGTTGAAAATTACAGCCTGTCCATTTACAGTCCATATTGAGTATACATAGCACATTAGAAGACTCATTATCAGTTGCAGACCATATGGACCCAGGCTGAGTTGGGTCATTGCAATGCCATCCTAAACTGATCTCTCTAATTATAACAATTATGCCATCTTCATTAGAAGGGGCATTTATGGAAAATGGTGCCATGGCCCCTCAAGATTGGTGTCACAGCATCTTGGACTATCAGAGAGCCAAGGAGATACAGTATGCCCTGCAACCCACAGAGTCCAAATGGGCTCATATCACAGTGATTCTAAACAGAATTCTGAGCAAATTTCTATACATCTAAAATCTAAATTATTATGGATATATAATAGACTATATGTAAAAAAATAAATCGCTTAAAATCCATGATATAAAACAGTATCTGAAATTTAAATAAAAAAGCTTAACATCCAGCCATGCAAACTCTAGCACCCCAAGCACTCGGCAACGAGTTAACAATAAATAAAATAAAACAAAAACTATATCCCAGCTGTAGACCCTAATGCACATGTTTAAAAAAGTTTAATTGCTGTTTCAAAGCCATTATATAAAACAATTACTAAAACTAGTTATTTAGTAATCAGAAATATAATACACCTCGTCTTTCTCAGTTTTAACCAGCTGAAATGAGAAGACTGCAAACATCATACAAGAGAGAAGGAATATTTAAATGCTGCATTTACCTCCAGCGGTGTACCAACGCCAACGTAATCACGCTTCACAAAACTGTCCATCTTTATTGTTTATTTTGAATGACATCGGCTCCACCCTGTAATACAACATGGGCTACGATTGTCCCGCCCCCATATGCAAGTGATTTGTAGTTCGACACGAAAGAGGGCGCGTCTCTGTTTTGTGATTGGCTGTGAGTGGTTTGAGGCGATTTTGTGGGAGTGCTAACACTTTCAGGAAGTAACACATGGACAGTGCACTGACTTCTAGAAGCTGAAACGGGAAATTTGGTTATGAGTTCATATTCTGTTTATTTTCTTCTTAGTTAGCATTCCTTTTGTTTTGTTTTTGACGTTTTTTAATAAGAGCACGTTACTTTTATGTATTACTAGTTTGAATGTGACAGCAGCCAAGCAAGGCCATTAGAACCATCAATGACTTCACAAAAACAGATCCTTGTTTCAGTTTTGCTTTGAATATTTCATACTGTAGTTAATATATCAATTTTATATTATATTATTGCATGTTAACCTCGTAAATCGTATAAAGTTCACTCGTTGGAAAACTTCCTAGATTATATTTTAACGCAATGCCTCCAAAAAAATACGTACTACCCAAAGAACTCCCAGACGGATGGATTTTAACAGATTCAGAAAAGAAGAAATGGCGCGTCGGCAGAATTATTGGAAAAGGTGGTTTTGGACTGATTTATCTAGGTAATGGCCTTATCTTGCATAAATATGTATTACGTATCTGCGATTTATATTTGTATTTCATCTATTGCAGTTGACATTGTGACAGAATAAACCAGGACACTGTTAACATTTGTTTGGAATTAAGCGAAACTTGAAGTTGACTATGTACATTTTAAGCTCAAGCTTCACGCCAAGTGTTGGATCTCGGCTAACTGTACCAGATTCTTTAATGTGTTCCCAGGCATTTACATTACTGCCTTTACCTGTGACATCATGACAATATAAAATGTATAGAATAAAATTAGAATAAATCACAGTTAAAATAAATGTAATAATAACAATTTTAAAGACAAAGACTGTGTTTGTATAGATAAATGTGAATAACATAAATCTGAATGATACAGGAAAATGATGCAAATGTAGTAAAATGTGTAAGGTATGATTGTTAATATGCACGGTCACGTGTTGTATGTGACGTAATAATGTATATGGTGTTGTGGAGTCAGAGTAGTTAAGTGCAGAAAGTATAAAGACTTATAACAGAAGTATAAAGAAAGTATAAAGTATGAGTGACAAAATGTCACTTTCACTTTTGCTTAAAGAGGAAGGAGTTGGAAAGCAAATAAATGTTTTTCACCTTTAAATGTATTAACATTTTGCAGCCTCTGGTGATGTGACTGTTCCAGTGCGAGATGACACTGATTTTGTGATCAAAGTGGTACGTAGTAAATTTGATAAAGTCATTCGTAATCGTATAAATTACATTACAGTACAATTCTACAGTACCGTGCATGTAATTTCTATTATATATTTTTAGGAATATCATGAAAATGGACCATTATTCTCAGAGTTAAAGTTTTACCAGCGAGCAGCTAAGATGGATACTAGTAAGCATTTTTCTATTTTACCTTGGATTTCAAAATTTTACACTTGTGTCACTGTTCTGTGATGGAATTCTTCCTGTTGTTATGCAAAACCCATTTAAACGGTGATGTTATCATGGCCAAAGGAGGGAGAAGCAGATGCAGTTTTGGAGTAATGTTGAATGAAAATGCTGAAGATCCCTCATCTTCATCTGAGAGTTCTCAAACATGGAGTGCATGCCACTGATGAAGTGGCTATAGATGTAAATTATCCTGGCTAGGCAAATTAATAAACCAAAGCAAACATGCACCTCTGTGGTCGTTAGTGCAATCCCAGCTTGTTTGAGCTCTAATTCAGAGAGAGTGACCAAATTGCTGATAATGATGCTGGTTTCTCCAAAGGGCCTCTGACCACCTGTCAGTCTGGTGCAAAGCCAGTCAAGACAGATTTTTATTCCAGCTACTGGAGGATGCGTTCCTTTATGAGTGTATGAGAGAGATGTGTGTCTGTCATGTTAAATGTTTGTAAAGCATGTATACAAGTATACCAAAGCCTTTCTAAACTTTGACATCACAGTGAGCAAATGGAAGAAGTCTAAACGCCTGGAGTTTTTGGGAATACCGACTTACTGGGGGTCTGGATTGTCTGAATACAAAGAAATAAAGTATGATCATTAAAATGTATAACGTTAAATTGTCAAGCTATATATTGTCATGTATGTTTAAGTGAAGCTAATTGTAGATTTGTGATCATTTTGATTTTGTGGATGTGTGTTTATCAGGTACAGGTTTATGGTGATGGACCGGCTGGGCACAGATCTGCAGAAGGTGACTGTGGACAATGGTGGACAACTGAGAAAGCCCACAGTTCTGCGACTGGGTGTCCTAATGGTAAGACCTTCTCAATGTCGATTTAGTGCTTTTGGAAAACAGTGCTGAACTCTGTACATCTTTTATTTGGAGTTATAAATAACTAAACCTGTTTACATCATAGTGTGTTGATGAATCATAATGAGCTTGACTTGTGAATATATAGGTGCACACAGTAATTTACTTCCACATTATAAATGTTTTAAATATAAAGAAATTAATGGTCTTTTTAAAAACAAATGTTTAAAATAATTTATACCTATTTGAGAAGAATCATAACAGTGGCCAAATTAAAGCTGTTTTGGTTTGTTTGGTAACGATCACATGACTAGCTACATCCATTATTTCCAGTTAAACACAAACATAATTTGTGACATTTGTGCATGTAAATCAGGATTTGTTTAAAACATAAGCTCTTAACAGTGTGTTTCATTAAATGGATAATTACAATACTTTCATAATATGATCTTATATCTGGAATAAGCTTTATTTGAACTGCCTTATATCCAGCTCATCTGCCTGCAGTCATTACAGTAGGTCATTATGATGTTGCTAAATTATTCATGTTAACCTTGCCCTCTATCACTCTGCCCTCAACAGCTGGACGTGCTAGAATATATTCATGACAATGAGTATGTCCATGCTGACATTAAGGCTGCCAATCTCTTATTGGGACACAGAGATCCAAACAAGGTTAGTCTACATGGACATTGACATATTAAGCAATTGATTATTGTTATTGTATAAAGTACCTATTTAAGCGTAACACGTACTCAACACTTTTTTTATTGCTTTAATTGATTTTCTATTAAAATGGACAGCCAGCATCAATGACATTTGGAACTTAGCTTTTAAATGTGATCAGTTATCATCACAATTTGCTGTCAACCTAAAAACTATTCTTATTTGATCCTAGATCCTATTTGATATGTACTAACAAACACATTTAGGACAGGTTGAGTTGGAGTGAAAATGTCTGATATATTAATGGTGACTTTAACTCCTGCAGGTGTACCTGGCAGACTATGGTCTGTCATACAGATACTGTCCTAATGGGCAGCATAAGGAATACAAAGAGAATCCCAAGAAAGGACACAATGGAACTATTGAATATACAAGCATTGACGCTCACAAAGGAGTAGGTAATTTGAAATGGGTAATTTCTTTCATATTTTAAAACCATACTGAGGTAGTACCAAACATTGTTTTCCTTATCTGTTATGGCTCAAGTAGTTTGTCTAAAACGTCTATATGTAAAACTGCTTTGCAACAAGGCAAAATTGTAAAAAGCACTATATAAATAAACTTGAACTTGAAACAAACACATTCAAATGTAAAAATGCGGTGTCCCTATAAGATACCTATCACTCTCCCTGCAATGAGGCCCTGTATATGTGGCTTCTCAATATCATGTCCTTAACTCTGGGTCACACTATTGGAAACACATTAGGTCGTAAATTGCGTACAGTGCTTTTTATTGGATATTGATTGTTTTGTCCATGCTTACTTGAGCAGACTTAATTCAAGAATTCCCTAATTAGTCAAAGTCATAACCTGCATCTTGTATGCATTTGCTATTAATTAAAGCTTTGATGTTTTGTTGAACTGGGGCTCAAAGCCAATATCTTTACCTGCGTTTACTATGGGACATTACAGACGTTCAATACCGAATAGACGGAGCTCTCTAATAACCATGTTTCTGTTACTGTTAATTTTGTGAGCGTATGGAAAAAAGACATGATGCCCAGTCAGCGAAAAAATGTGTTAAGTTCTAAAGTTTAAAAAGGTGGGAAAAATGTGAAATATAAACAATATATCAGATTTGTAACAAACAACGGATATGCATGTGGATTAAGCGAACTTCAGTTTTTCCTAAAGTTCATGAAGTGTTTTTGTTATATCATTACACATGTAGAAGATACAAGGTAATCTGAGAGTATTATTCCTGTTCAGTGATAGAAAAGAGAAGGAGAATGCATGATTCACTGTGCTTCATATTGTGGACTCTATATTACATTTTGTTTAATAGGTCTGAAGAGTAAATCATGCTGCTTTCAGACAAGACAAAGTTCTGACTTGATACAATTTGTTAACTTTTCATGTGCAGGATTTTACATATGGTCCTGATTCATTCTTACTGCTCCATAAACGGACAGTTGTACTGTGTAAATCACACTGCATATGTCAAGCGATATAACACATGAGAGTTTATAAAAACACCTGCCCACTGACATACTGACTTGGGGGCTCTGTGGCCTGATCCACTCCCAAACCTAAAATCAAAGCAGTGAAGCTGTAAATTTAGCAAACTGTTTTCGCCACTATCAGAAATATCTGCGTCTGATTTTATGTCACTGCTCTAGATGCCTTGATGGGGGACGCTGACAGCTGTTGTGTAGGTCATTAGCACCATTTGCCTGTAGATGAATGCAGATTGCAGAGTGTTCCTTTTCTTCTGGCCCCTGGCACCCCATGTAGATGTTGATTTGTTACCATGGTGAAGAGTGCAAAGACAGGCACTTCATGTCCCGCTAAACCTTGTGCTAAAGGCCTAATTATCACCTGTAGGGTTGAAGTGAGCCAGATGAAATTCAGGAAGAGAGGTTCAAGAGTTTGACATGGTGCTTTGGATAATCAGAATAACAATAGGCCATAATTATGAACAACAGCCTCTGTCTGATGGAAGGTGTTGCACGCAGCCTGGAATGCATCATTCTAAGATCGGCCTTTTTATAAGTGAATCAGTGTCAGGTCTAGGCCAGGCAGCCCACCCCCTTCTGCTCCCCATTACTGAGGCATACGAAATGTTTACAGAGTACGTCTTATCTTGTGCACTTTGGTCTTTAGTCAAGGTGCCCATAATGAGGGAAGAGGGCCCGTTTTACATGGCACTTAAAATGTGTTTCTCCGAGGTCACGCCTGCGTAGAAGGGATATTAAAATCTTTTTGAAAATTTTGTGTTTGCTAAATTACTTTGGTCAAGGGTAGAGAAAAAATAAAGAAAACCTATATACTTGCCGTAATGGGTCTAGTTGTGTTGGTGGTTAGCGGGCAGAGAGGTTGACTCCGTAATGGGCATGGCAGGATCAATGATGGCCATGGATTTAGGCTGAGATTTTCCCTTTTGATGAATGCAGTCAATAGGTAATTTCTCAGGAGATGGACTGCAGGTACAGTATTGAGTTAATACACTCTCTAGGCACGAACAAACGATGTGCCTTAATTTACCCATATTGATGAAGTTGAAGCTTTTCATGAAGAGACTTGCTGAACGGGAGGTTAACTAGAGACAGGCAAAACCATCTAATTCTGATATAAATTTAGGAATTTAGGCGAAAGTAAATCATTGAGGGTGCTTAGTTTTAAGTCAACCCATAATTGGTCAGCCTGACCCAAAATGTATTTTAGTTTAATAGCGGAGATCCAAGATCAGCACCAAAATGAATATTTCATAGCTATCTGCTTGGCGTAAGACTAATCAGGAGGTTGAAGTGAGGCCATTTCACACTTAATGGCCTGTTCATAAGCAGATGCTTTGGCTGTAACATAGAGTGCAGCTTAAAGTGGCGTTGTTAAAGATGGACTGGGATAGACTCCATAGAGCTTTTAAAAAAGTGTGAAACCACCTCTTGGCAAGACTTAGCAATAATCTCCTGGGCTTATTTGAAGAGTAAAGAGGAGGGCTACTCTTATTTTGAAGTATTTACCTCTTCTGTTCCTGAGTTTAAGAACAATTGCATTGATTCCACAAGTTGTCTAGCATTACCAGACAAATAAAACATGCCTATAGGGTAATGGTTCATGCAAAGTGTGTTTTCAGGGAGATGAAATAAATGGGAGGATCATGCAAGATAGATGAGGTATCTTTTTCTTTACCTTTTTATAGTCCATCTAAAGCCTAATTTACACAAGAGAAGAAGCTGAACTTTTCTCCTCTGATTAAAAAAAAAAACACTAGGTAAACTGCTTTTATACTATATATGTAAATTTGTTTGTAATTTGAAATTTGAAGTTTGAAATTTGTAAACCACAAGAAGGTCCAAACCACACCCACAATTAGTTTTGACCATTAATGCTGTTTGACTAGCCAGTTCTCCTCACTAAGCAACGTCTACAGATCCTAATAAAATAAATCTGCCTAGCATTTTGTTGTAATTTTTAGGTAAATTGAAAGCAGCCTGTTTGCCTAGTAAGTATAAAGTAAACTTGGGAAGTTTACGAAGTATTACTGGTCTGTTAAACTTTACAGTGTACAAAAGATCTTTACACTAGATGGCAGTTGTGTAATGTGCTGTGGATGAAATGGAAATTTAGGAGGTCTGAGGAGCACATGCACACTCTCAGGCTCTTCTTTTAAGGCCAGTAGAGACCCCACGGAATCCAAAAACATGTGGGAACAATTTGGGCCCAGACATTTATTTCTTTGTTTTACTGCTTGGCTCTCCATCGGAGAGTGTCGGGCCGGGCCACAGGCTGTCTGGATCATGTCAGAGGCCGTTCAGATCAGGTTCTTGGGATGAGTCGCCAGACCAGACGGAGGAGGAGGGTGTGTGAGAGAGGGATGTGAAGAGTTAGAGCGAGACAGAAGGATCTCCAGTGGGAGGAAACTGACCTACTCTTTCAACTCTTAGTGCCTCTTAGAAAAGTCCCGTTAGCCCATGAGCGAGGCCAGGGCACCAGCTGAGAAAACAAAATACTCCTTTCCATCATTACCCTCTTCTCTGCCTTTTTTTATAAGGTCATATTTTACCAGCTATTGGACAGTCCATTAAATCACAAGACTCTGACACGCTTTTCGATCAGTAATCATTTTGATGTTTTCCTTTCCTTCTTTCTTTTCCTTATCTTTCCTTTCTTCTTTAGCCCCATCCAGACGAGGAGACTTGGAAGTGCTGGGCTACTGCTTGCTTCACTGGCAGTGTGGAACCTTGCCCTGGTGTTCTTTTCTTAGGAACCCAGCTGAGGTCCAAGAGGCCAAGGCCAAGTATGCTCCTCCCCCATTTTTCACCACAGGTCTAGGCCTTGAGCTGTATTGTGTATAGTGGTTACTGATCAGAGGCCTCTTGTGCTTATTCAGCCTAAATTATTCACTTAACTGATTTGCTAAGGTTGTTTAAAGTAACTCTGCTAAAGGTGTGGAAGAGAAGGATTTTCTCCCTTGCCTGGAAATTGAACTAAATTAAACTCATTGCATATTTAGAGTGCACAATTTTAAAAGGATCCACAGACTTTCAAGAAATGACAAGTTCTTTAAAGCATTAATGTGAGTGTATTTCAATAGGTAGTAAGCAAATAATTGTTTTGGGATGTACAATTAATGCTTCTGTATTAATGTTAACCTCTCACTTTGTCATGTTGACCACAGGCTAATGTCTAACCTCCCAGACTCTGTCATGAGCATGTCATCCTCTGGCTCCACCCTAGGTATGTATGTGTGAGCAGGTGAACAACTCATTTGCATTGATCAACAAGGTATGGGGCAGGGATGTGCCTTACCATCCCCACAGCACAATCTCCTTGCCTCTCCTTCATCAACAAACTCTCGTTCCTGCGGTATCTTTCTCCCTCCACAGGGAGAGAGGGTATGTGTGTGTCTTGAATGGGGGCTTTGTGATCTATGATTATGATGAGGCCTTATTCCCCCAACCTTGAGAGGCTGGCTGCAGCTGGACCAGAAAGATAAGACCTCTAACATGCATCAAGGCTACGCATGTAGTATACATTCAGTCGGGCTGCCACAAAGAGAATGTGCACTGGCATAGCACTGCACCCCACGTATTTATTACAGTGAAGAATGGAAGGTGCCCATATTTGACACCCATTTGTGTTCTTGTATGAACAGAGAGGTCCTTTTACATTGTGCTCCTGCCACCATCCATTTGTTAGGAAGATATGGTTTTTGTTTTCATGGGATTAAAATGTAGTCTGCAGATGCAGGTTGTCAGTTGCACGAACCTTTCCTTGTGTTTGGTAAGCATCTAGGTCAACTGCAGGAGGCATCCACATAAAGCATGCAGACCAGCCCAACTGGGGTTTATTTGTGAATTATGCAAATCTGCAACCACAGTCCACTTTCACACCAAACAAGCTCACTTTTGTAGTGTACTAAAAAGGACATTTATGGTGATTTACAGTTTTCCTGTAGCTCAGCTGGTAGAACATTGCATTAGCAGTGCAAATGTTGTGGGTTTAAGTTTTGAGAACACACACTGATAAATTGTAAACACTGAATGCACTGTAAGTTGCTTTGGATAAAAGTGCCAAATCCATAAATGTAAGGAGGATTTAGGAAGCACATAATGAGATAAGAAAAGTGATGCAGACCAATATTCTGTAAATACATTGTTTAACTTTTGCAATTCTATTTTTAATCTTGTTACCCATAAATATTTTGCTTTTTTTATTCACCCCCAGGAGAGATTGCCAGGTTCCTGTTATGTGTAAAAGGCCTAGGCTACGCTGAAAAGCCAGACTACCAGGCCCTAAGGAAGATTCTGTCAGAATCGGGGCTGCAAGGCCCACTGGACCTCTCCAGTCCAAGAGCGCTGGAGACATCCAGGCCAGCCACACAAAGGGTGAGTGTGAGATGCTTTGGCCCAGCAGCCTAGTAGTTTTAATAGAGATAAGCTGGAGTTGGAGCATTCAGGGAAGCCAGTGGGCTGCGGCAGATTTATCTGTCTGAGAGAGTAGGAGATGCTTAGGTTTGGTAGGCCTCCCATGACCCTTTCCCAGCTACACAGACTCCCACTCTTGCTCTGAGCTGTCAGACTGGCCTCTTGGCTTTGTTAGACTTGGAGTAAAGTGGTGTAGACCAGAAAAAGGGAGATTGGTGACAGACTTAAAATTATTAAAGGCCTTCAGCCTGGGGCCGCAGCTCAATGCAGTGTCAGAACCATACAAGAGAATTATTTAATTAAAGCTCCTTATTTATTGCAATCATATGCATGTTTATATTTCAGTGACTATACTGTATGTGCATTCAGCAGTTAACAGCTTTGAATATATCATGCTGGATTTCTACACTTTGTCCAAGTCACTCTGAGCAGCAGACGATGTTGGTAAGAGGCAAGAATGGCACTTTTCTTGTATAAGGGGAATGAGCTGGGGAATCTTGACTGTTGTGTCATAGGTTAACCTTCGCTCACCTTGCCAAATGGCTTATTGCCTGACAAGAGGTCTGAAATGGAGAGGCCTTAATTCCACTGAAATCACTTCACAGTTCACTGCAAACTTGAACTGCTGAACTTTATGAAAACCTAAGCAACCCAATTTGGGGCTGTTGAATACACACATTTTGCGGAGGCCAAAAGATCGCCAGTTAGAATTGCCTCTCATCTTTATGTTGAGGTGTCCAGCAGTTTGATCTGTGGTTTAATAGAGAGGGCTCTGTGTGAAGAATTTTGAGAGGGGTTGGTAAATACGCTCAGTGTTTAGGATGTCACAACCATCTCCTTGTGTCTCTCCACAAACCCCTCTCCACAATAACTAATCCAGTGGCCCATCTGCAGAACACAGTGCAGTTTAGATTGAAAAGTGTTTTGCTAATGAGGCTTTAATTAAATAAATCACGCAAATTCTAATTTGAAAAATATGAGTACATTTTCAGAAACTTGTTTACAGTATTGGCCAGTGCTTAACAAAGTATCTGCTACCTTAAAATGCATTATGCCATGTATCTCTTGACAAAGTTTAGAAGATCCTTAAATTTCATCTTCTCAAGTGATAAGTTTGATCTGATTCAATAGAAGTGATGCTTCTGTTTAATGGTAGTTAATCTTTACTAAAGAATGTATGAAGAGTCCTTACAAAGCATTGTGCAGAACTCTGTCTTTTCCCTCTGACCATACCCTTTGCACAGATGGAAAACATCAGTGTCAACACCAAGGGCATTAGGATTTTCCTTGCATTGGGATTTTCTTTGTAGTCATATTTTTCTTTGTGGTCCTGTTCATCATCTAGAAGATCTAGCTGCAGTTCCTTTGAATAAAAGCTAAAACAACACCATCAATGTCCCTCTTGTGTCCTAGCTTTCTTGAAACCACATCAGGCAGCATAAGGCTAGCAGCTTCTCGTGTCACTCCAACACTCCAGGAGTTTATATTGCCTACAGCTGACCTCTGTGGTGATCTGTGGCCAAATTTAGCTTGGACAGTTGCCACCTAAGAGAGAGAGTAGATGTCATCAATCAGGGCAGGTCCTCTCCTCTCTGGATCCAGGTCAGAGAGAGAGCATTCTGTTTTCACCAGAGAGACCGCTTAAAGACAAAAGGAAGTAATTTCCTCTGAATCTAATGTAACTTAACCTCCCACAGTCCACAAGCCAACCCAAGCTTACTGACAAAAAAACTGCCAGATCAAAGCCTGTGGCAGCAGCGGATGATGATGATGATGAAGAGTGGTTGGGGGCAACACAAAAAACAGCCTGGACCAAGACGAAACGAGAGACACATGAGAAGGTAAACATTTTCAAAGCATAATAGCTTTTTCTTATATACTAGATATGTGTGTGTATACGTACCACTGGGATGAATTTAAAGACTCACAAAACTTTTCAAAGAGGATTTAATTGTACAGTCCAAAAGCTACAGCACAGCATACTACTAAAAAGTGCTACTAAAAACATGAAAACTAAAGATAAAAAAACTAAATAACTACTCACTAACTGACTAATCAGTTGTTTTTGACCCATCCATATTACACACAAATCTGATAGTAGTATCGCACAGTGGTTTAATCCATTGAAATCATGCTTTGTTTTCACATTACAGAGACCATACAGAACTAACACAGCTGCTAAAAGAAGTTCCCGGCAAAGGCCTGTGTTCAGAGAGAGTGATGAAGACAGCACTGATGAGGAAGAGGCCTTGCCTCCACGAGCTCATCCTAAAACAAGAGCAGGGGCACAACAGAGACAGACACTCCAGCAAGTAATACCAGCAGCAGAGCACAGACGTCCAAACGTCCACATGAACCCCAAAAAATAATTGTTTTCATAGCAATACAAACAGATCAGTTCCAGGGAATACAGATGTATGATTTGCAATGTTTATTTCTTTGATACAAGTATATTAACAGATCCAACAATCCTGTCCTTACATGTACATTTTTTTATATTGTGAAAAGATAAAACTTGCTCCTGCTAAACAGGAAAGGAGGAAAGCAGACTTTTATGAGAATGAGGAGTGGACAACCAGGAGGGGAAGAAAAGATAACTATGAGCACCAGCGTGGATATACTCGGGCACTAAATGACTACCATGGAGAATCCAACAGGGAAGACGACTACTGGGGGAACTACAGTGGGAAACGCAGCTGGTATTACAACCGTTGGGAAGATGATGATGATGGTGGAGATCACTGGAGGAATGATGTTTGTGAATGGGAAAATGAACAGACTCTCTATAGACACAAGGAGGGGGGTGGCTTCAGGAAAGCAGAAAATTGGGTTGAATGGGGTATCAGGTCAACCAAAGAGAAATGGATCTTGATTCTTTTCTTTGTTATGATATTGACCGCTGTTGGTGTTGTTCCTCGACTCAGACTGTTCCAGTGACTCCAGTGTGCTTTGGTCCAGTTCTCTGATCATGACACTGAAGCTGTAGTGACACATGAGTATTTCTTTGAACAAAGACACTGTAGTTACAGTTTTTTTCTGACTATTTTCACAGTATTGGGCTCAAAGAAAAAGCATTAATTTTATAGAAAGTTTGCACTATAAATGAACTTTGCTGTATTTTATTGTGAATATTTGTTTAAATAAAGTACTTTCTTTATATGCAGTTTGAGTATTCATATTGTTTTTGTTCATAATTGTTTATATTATATGTTTATATTGAAGAGTGGAAAATGACAAATGACAACCTTGCTGCAATAAGGACATTCTCCAAGTACAATATTGAAGCAGAGGCAGACCTCTCAGCCACTGGTGACCAAAGACCTATAAAAGATTTTATGTTTTAAGGATTTAAATGGTAAATTGTTGTTTTGTTCCAATGAATAATCTAAGTTAGATTAAGAGTCAAGAGCCAATAAATGTAGCAGATGCCATACTCAACACTGGGAAATGAAACCAAAGGAAAAGCATTTTGTTTTCAAATTTTATATAGCGGTTTAAGCAAAAAATCTGCATTTGCAATTTATTCTTCCTGCTGGAGGGGTCTGTAATACTTGGTGCCTATATTTGTTTTCCACAAGATGAGGAGACTCAGGTGGACTTATCAACACTATATGTGCTTGACCCCCACTTCACAGAATCATTCTGCTTAGCATCCAGGCTGGAGAATCTTGTGTTTCTGTTCTCCTCTATTTGCCGTGTTTGCATACTGCTGTTCGGATAATTAAAGGCTTTTTTCTCCTATGCAATCCATTAAAAGGATGGAAGATACAATTTCAACATTTGGTCAAGTAAACTTTTTTCGCTTCAGAATGTTAATGATGGTCAAGTATTAATCTGCAGTACAGACTGTGAATAAACACTGCGCCCTTTCAACCTGCGAGCTGAAAGAGAGAAGGCATAAAAAATGCAGACGGGGAAAGATAAATGGTGGAGCTATGATTAAACAGCTCTTGATAGTGCTGAAGATTCTGCCACCTTTGTTATTGTAATGATCTTATCGGTAAACAACCCATTTAAAGGAAAACCGTAGCCACCTTCTCCTGATGATAAAAACATAAAGAGAAAAGCAGGAGAAAAAAACACAGCAGGCTTCAGATGTGAAGCCGCTGTGAATCTAATTGTAAGTGGCAGCGTATGAGACGAAAATATGCAACGTACAGATTTTTCGTGGGTGGTGGGCGATGGAAATTCTATCTCCAACACATCCTTCATATTCTGTAGGACACTGCAGTCAGGGTTCTTGTGAGCAGGGAGAAAATCATACCTTCATACACTAATTAAACGTATACAACAAAGTCATGATGGTATAATGAATACATTCAACATTACTGTCCAGAAAATTGCAGCATTTCATTCTGTGAATCAATGTTCTGGGCCAAGATGTTCCCACGGTGTGGTATAGACTTCTGATTCATTACACTGTTTAAGTTAAGTGCTGAGAAACATCAGTGGCATGTATACAGTAGAAATAAGCACATCTGCATTGAATAATCTAGCAAATGCAATGTAACAAATTCTTATTAATTACCTTTAATCTCT
>JAZGTK010005739.1:0-21896 GCA_036877625.1 Ambastaia sidthimunki
TGCTCTTTCTCTCCCTTTGCAGTCTCACTCCGACTCAAAGCCCAGCGGACGCTCCAACATGCTTCACTCCTCAGCAGACGAGCAGCCTCACATCGGCTGCTACAGGCTCCTGAAAACTATCGGCAAGGGAAACTTCGCCAAGGTGAAACTTGCCAAGCACGTGCTTACTGGAAAAGAGGTGAGGATTATGTTCTCTGACATCCCTACTTCGGAGATCTTACCGTCCACCTGATCCCTCTCAGAAAAGCAAAGCCTGCGTCCCAATTCACATATTTCTGTCACGCACCACAAATTGCTTCTTAATACCACAGACCCGTTTGTTGTTGTCAGGGATGAGTGTTGCCAACTTGTCTTGAAATACCACATCACAGTAGGTCATGATTCAGTATATAATGCATCATGTATAATACAACAGTTGGATTTAGGTTAATCTAAATAAACCAGTATTTGGCCATTTTGGCAGTAGATTTCGATTCAGTTGTTATATAGTATGTGGTAGCATGGGAATTTGGGTGCAGCAATTCATTTACACTTCCTGTTTAAAAAGCTGATCATGTGACTCTGCAGTCTAGTTCTCATTGTCTGAAATTGGCGAACGCCCCCTAACATTACCGTGGATGTCTTTGATTCCTCCACTACCATGCTTGGTGCATGTTACAATGCATTTAACTTTCAACTGGACTCCCTTGTGTTTACTAATATGAGACTCCATGATACATGATGCACTGATAAAGTACAGCGTGATTTCCGGTCTTAGAAAGAGGCTTTAGAAAGAGAAGCGAGTGTAGAAGACTGCTGCAGAAGCACCACACTGTAATCTTAATGCCGCGTGGTGAATTGTTTCCTGATGATGGGAGATTGTGATCTGTAGGCCGCTAATCTTCACCCGCAGCCTCAGGCCTTTTCCCATGTCTTGGATCTAATCAAACTTTTTACGTTCTTGGTCAGGTGGCAGTGAAAATCATAGACAAGACTCAGCTGAACTCTTCCAGTCTTCAGAAGGTGAGTCTGACCCTCCCCCTGTGCTTTGATTTGGTCAGAACTTTTTTTTAAACTTTCCCACCCTTGTTATGTTGCGTCTCTTCCTGTTGCTTCACGGCTTTCAAGATGCAGAGACTTTAGTCTTCAGGGTCCGTGGCATGGCAGGCAGCTAATTATAGGAAATTAGACTCAACTGCTTCCTGAAGTATAGGGTTGGGTGGTGGTTTTAAAGCAGTTCTTGTCTAGCACACATGTGTATACATTTACAGATTGTGACGTAGGAACACAATGCACGCATGCGTATGCATTTCCACATTATGATGCAGTAACAAAATGTCAGTAGTTGATAATTTCTGGTATCATGAAAACTATTAGTTGCAATTTATCAGGTTTCCAAAAATAATGAATGCTGTTATTAGCTGTTATAAGTCAGCTTGACTGTTGATTTCACACTTTGATTATATTAGAACAATGACTTCAAATCTTCAAGTATTTATGAATGTAAAGTTTGATTTATTTTAGCATTGACTTGATACTGAAGTTCTGGTACTTCTGACGTTCCTCCTGTGAAGGACAAACAAACAAAAATGTTTGCTACACATTAACATCCTCTGTATTTTGTTTTCAGCTGTTTCGGGAAGTGAGGATCATGAAGCTTTTAAATCACCCAAATATTGGTGAGCTTAACTGACAGACAAATCACCCATAAGTCTTTCAGCTCCAATCTCCACTTTTCCGGTTTTGGCTGTACCCACTGGGCTTTTTTTCCCCCTTTTGGGTTCATTAATCCTTGTCCAAATGTCAGTGTTTTTCTGCTCAACTGGATTTCATGGTTATTAAACCTCTTGTGAATAACCCAAATCAAAATTATCTTTAGTCTTTATCCATTGTAGGACTGTGTGAAAGCTAACACTTGATTTTGTTGCTTGTTGATGATATTCAGTGTCTCTCTTTGTTATTTGCTCTAAAATGACTTTAAAGGGTGATTTATTTATAGTAACAACAAAATCAAGCAGGCAGCTGGTGGATAGAAAATGTTTCAGGAAAATGCACTAAAGATTGTGTGAAAAATAATCTATGTATGTTTCACTAAATATATTTTCCTTTTGTGTCCTCACAGTGAAGTTATTTGAAGTGATTGAGACAGAGAAGACACTCTACCTGGTGATGGAATATGCCAGCGGAGGTCTGAACTCTCCCAAACCCATTTAAACCTCATTTTGTCTACCTCATTACACCTCATAGAGTTTATCTTGTCTCTGATGCACTATGAATGCTCAGCTCTTCTGTGAAAGACTCTATGGTTCACTGTGAATAGGATGTGACTCAGACTACACTTCTGTTCTCTGTGCCCTTAAATAAAACCGCTCCCTGTTCTTGGGAGTCCTTCCTACTTTGTGTACTTAAAGGCGCCTACATGTTAGTTTACACTGCGTCATAGAATGCCGCAAATCTGTTCGTTTAAATGTGGATTGTGCATTAAAATACAACGCTTTGCCAAATCACTCTGTTGACCAGTAAGAATTCTTAGAAAGGAAATCGAATTGCTTATTTCTTGATTTCAAACTGAATCAAAATGTATCTTATGCGAGCGTCCTGACTGTCTCTTTTGTGACTGTTGTTTTTCACTTTGCCTCGCAGGTGAGGTGTTCGATTACCTCGTAGCCCACGGCAGAATGAAAGAGAAAGAAGCCCGGGCAAAATTCAGACAGGTGAGAAGCTGTGCATTCGGTTTTATTCACTCATGCACAATTTGGGGTGTGACACGTGATATCGCTGTTGAATGAACACAAAGCAGCGTAGAGGTTGTAAACACATCAGCAGTGTTTGGATTTCTTTGTTACAGACGCATTTAAAGTCACCATGTACAAACCACATAGACGCACAAACCACAAAGACGCACAAAACTTATCAAAACCTCTTTGGTTATGATATAAACATTGACGTGCTGACAGTAGTTAGTGAAATGAGTAATTTGCCTGTTAACTAAATTAGATTAGGTAGTTACATGAGATGTGCTCAGATCATTTTAAATGGGTGTAAATGGCTGTCTGTCTTTACTAACCATATGTGATTCAATTACCTGAGCTAATACTTATTGGTAAATAGGGGCTAAGTTGCACGAGGTCACTCTAAATGATTTAAAAAGTGACTTAAGTCACTTAAATGTTTAAGCTTGTGTTGAAGACTGAGGTATTGACTTTTTTGTGTGTGCAGATTGTGTCAGCAGTGCAGTACTGTCACCAAAAGTGCATTGTCCACAGAGACCTCAAGGTACACAAGCTACATTTTCACACTATTCTTTATATGTCTTTGTCTATGTCTTAAAATTTTGCTGAAATTCTTACATGCTTGTAGGCGGAAAACCTGCTTCTGGATGCAGACATGAACATCAAAATCGCAGATTTCGGCTTTAGTAACGAGTTCACACTGGGTAACAAGCTGGATACGTTTTGTGGCAGCCCTCCCTACGCTGCCCCCGAGCTCTTTCAGGGGAAGAAGTATGATGGGCCGGAGGTGGATGTCTGGAGCTTGGGGGTCATACTGTACACACTGGTCAGTGGTTCTTTGCCATTTGATGGACAGAACCTAAAGGTAGGCAGATGAAAGTAAGGGCAGATCTCAGCAACTTTTGAATTAAATGCTAAATGTTATTGTTTGTGTGTTCTCAGGAGCTACGTGAAAGGGTTTTGAGGGGAAAATACAGGATTCCTTTCTACATGTCGACAGACTGTGAGAACTTACTGAAGAAATTCCTTATCCTCAACCCAACCAAGAGAGGAAGTCTTGAGGTTTGTCTTTGCAAATAAACCTATTTAATGTAAATAGTGTAGCCAGACTGTAGACCATTAGCATCATATCTGGTCCACACAACCCACCTTGACATTATTGGGCTCTTTGTGTATAAAGAGCACACTATAGTAGGCTATATATATGTGACAAACCTAAAACTCTTCTGTATACCCAGCAGCAGATCATGAAGGACCGGTGGATGAATGTGGGCCATGAGGATGATGAACTAAAACCCTACGTCGAACCCCAGCCGGACTACAAGGACCCTAAGAGGACAGGTCAGCACCCCAGCAGTGCAGGGGTTTGGAAAAGAGGTGGGGCAAATGTGGGCCAGGGCTGTGGTGATGATCATAGTGGTGATGGGTGGGGTTTGAGACAGAGATGGGTTATGATTGGGTGAGAAATCTTGGTGATGGGACTGTATCTGACTGCCTTTCAGCAGCTCATCTGAGCCTTATTTGTGAGTTGAATTGAAGATTTGTTTTTTTATGATGTGTAAATTGTACATGATTATTGTTTTTGTTTGTTGTCCTAGTTGTTTGATTGTTAAAAGTTTGACGGCTTTGCAGAACATTGCAAAACATTCGAAGTGGTCAGACTTTAGATTTTGGATTGTGAACAATCCAATAAGCAAACCATTAAGAACACCTTAGAAACGGTGAACATTCCCTAGCATCGGTGATGACATACTTCACACAGGGCAAGCATGCAAAAATGTGGCTTGTTGTCAAGCTTTTTCAAAGTTTTTCTAGAGTTTTAACTTTTTCTCTTTGGCAATTTTACTCAGATATCATGCTACGGATGGGATACTCTCTAGATGAGATTCAAGACTCCCTTATTAACCAAAAATACAATGATGTCATGGCAACTTACTTACTACTGGACTATAGGAACTCAGAGGTTTGTTACTCCTAAAGATCATGTGAATATCTGCATGTTTGTGCAGATATAACAATTACCATAACAATTTCCATGTACTTTTGCTTGTTCGGTAATGACACTTCTTTTTCTCTCTTTCAGTTGGATGAATTGTCCATAAAGCCCCGCCTAGGCACTGACCTCACAAACAACGCCCAATCACCTTGTCACAAGGGACAACGCAGCACCTCCAATCTGAAGACCCGCAGATCCACAGACCAAAGTAAGCCGTCATTCTAATGGTACATTATCCACCATTCTTCTTGCTAGAGCTCTGGCTAGTTTTAAGTTTGACACAAATGTCTCCATTTTCTACCTTAGGTTCCTCCGGTTCCTCCAAGCGTCCTCAGGGCGACAACAAGCACATCGCCGGTTCAGGCAGCTCCAGTAAAGTCCCTCCCAGTCCCCTGATCTCCGGAGACCATAAAAAGACTCCAACCCCTTCCACAGTGAGTAAAGAGCACCTGAGGAACTCGAGATACACAGCAGAGACTTGATTACACTGATTGTGTCGTGCTCTTTGTGTGCTGTTCAGAACAGCATCCTCTCCTCAGGCACCAGCCGCAGCAGACACTCTCCAACTGCTGAAAGAGCCACTCTGGGAGTACAGAATGGCAAGGACAGGTAATGCCGTATTCTTCTTAATCTTTGTGTGACGGATCAGACTGCCCAGAAGTTCTGTTCCAACACCTTTTGAGCTGCCACGTGCTGTTTTTCCATCTTAACTCCCAATTGTAAGGCGGTATCCCATATATCCTTGGAGGAGAATGTAATCCCAGAATGCATTGCGACAAGCTCAGCAAAAAATAGCTCTAAGATGGAGGGCAAACAGAAACGGATCAATACAAAACAGTTGTGTATTTGGAAAACACACGATTTACCCAGTATATTGATTTGCTAACACCCAACTCTTTTGGAATCAGTTGGGAGTCAAACCACCAGTTTCATGTTCGTCACCTATGTAGAGGTCACTTATGAGGTTCCATTTCTGTAGGGATGCTGATTTAGAACCCAGTTGCCTGTGTGGGCAGTAGACAGCAAGGCAGCTTGCTAGGTTTTGGAACCGAGCTACACTCTTCAATCTGGACCTGTATTAAAAGCAGTGTATGCGCATATGTGTATATTTAGACTGTTTGGAAAGCTTCTCTGCTCTCGACTCATTCTGTCAGGCTGCCGCCCTGCCAGCATGGGAAATATAATCCTGTTATGCACACACACACACTCTCACATTGACAATTGCACACATTTAGGCAGCACACCAAACATTCAGCACTGCACCAAGCCGAAATATATTCTGCTGGATTTGCGACACCATTGGCAATGTAGATTTAGCGTGAGGATTAAAAAAGAAAGAATAAACGCACACACATTGAACACACAGGTGCAGAAAATCGCTGAAGACTATGTTCAAGAGCTTAACAGCTTGGGTTTGTAATCTTATTAATACAATAAAATAATGTTCCAAGTTATTTTCAACTTAGTGTCCATCACCGCATGTTATTGATTAACACAGTTTTAACTCACTAAAGCTATAATCTATAAAGGATGGCAGCTTAGCATGCAAGCTCTGGGAATAAATTATTAAAATATGAAGCAGTTTTCAATCAGTTTATCGGATAATCCAGAAACGTCCTTTAGTCATTCCTATGAAGGTTTCTATTAAGGATCCACAGTGGTAAACGGCTGCAGACGTGCCGGCACACATTGACGTATTACAGCTGATTGACCCTGATGTAGTGAATCTCATCCTCTAATCTGGAGTTTTAGCGGATCTGGCCGACCCGCATCCACCAGGTTACAGAGAGAGAGAAACTGTTTGGAGAAACTGCAGTGATGCAGCGTGATGTTTAAGTTTGCTGGAGGTGCCAAACTGCAGCTCGGTATGACTGCTGACGTGAAGGGAAAGCTGAGTTTTATTTGCCTGCAAGGTCAAGTTGCAGAGTAGCGCAGAAAGCCATGAAATGCGACTGATGGAACGTTTGTCACTGCATCACACATAAACGCTCATACTGTTTAGCAGCATAAGTTCCACATATATTATGATCAGTTTGATGCTGTTTACCTTTTATATTATTGATGTCAGTAGCTTTAAAATGCGCATCGTGCCCCTGAGGGTTGCGCTGTCAGTCGCTTTAAACATCTCATCACAGATTCTAATTTAATGCACTGAGACAGAGAAAGCTTTCCAGCAATAATGCGAGTTTATTTCCAGCTTGACAGCCTGTGATCTTCAGTGAGGATGGTAAAAATAGAACTTTTAACACCAAAATAGAGGCACCAAAGTTCAAACCTGCGTTATTGAAACACAAGTGTTGTATTTTTATGTTCAGGTGTGTGCTTTTATGTGATTCCTTCACTTTTCATTATCCATCTCTGCTGAATCTAACCTATCTGCTTTACATCCCCACCCATACATCCCTCCACTGTGTACGTGGGGGTGTCTGTACCCGGGGGCTGTTGTTATTCATCTTTCCCCCAGCCTGAACACTCCAGGGTCCCGCGCATCCACTGCCTCGGCAGCAGCGGTCCTTGCCGCCTCGTCTCGCACCCGCCACCACAA
The DNA here is from genome assembly GCA_036877625.1 of Ambastaia sidthimunki. Taxonomy (NCBI): domain Eukaryota; kingdom Metazoa; phylum Chordata; class Actinopteri; order Cypriniformes; family Botiidae; genus Ambastaia; species Ambastaia sidthimunki. Next base: position 7,253 of record JAZGTK010005739.1, read on the forward strand.
GTCCTTATCCACCTCCGCCCACCCCAACCCCCCAGACCTCCACGCACATCGCCCAAGGCAAGTGGCAGCTGTTGCCAGACTCAAGCAATTCGGAAGAATGGCAAAGGGTGGGGGGTCATCTTTAAGAGCCAGAGGCCGAGGGAGGGGTCTTGGTATGATTAAGTGTCGCAAAACTGCAAAGGGTTTAGGACGTTTCTTCCGTTCTTTTAATATGTAAGATCTACGGACAAAGAACCAAAGCCATCAAGCAGGGAGATGACGACAAATTAGGGTTGGGTGGTATGACTTTTATACCGTCTAATAATAAAAATGAGTTTTGTAGTATATACACGGCACAATTTACAAAATCTAACATCAAGCTGAAAACTACAGCACACATAGTTTGCTATAGTTGCACACACTTGATAGCAACACTGTTTGTGGTTGCCAAGCAACATCAAGATTAGCACATTATCATAGAATCTAACTAATATACTGTCATACTCTCACATATGTGCAACTGTGCGTATATTGTCACTTTTACAGTGGCTCCAGACATGAATTGTCCAGTCAGTGTTGCTGTAATCTTTTAGCTGTATTTAACTTTCACACTTTTTTTAAAGCGTGAAGCTGTTTCTGTACTGATGCCATTGATCTTATCATTGCTCTGTTATGAATCTCTTAATTTAGAATTGCGTTCAAAGAAAAAAAAGTGTATGTCAATAGTATATAGAGATCATAATGTCAGAATTATTTTGGTCATATTCATTTTGGTCATACTGCCCATCTCTTCCCTAAGCCTTCTTAACATCTTATGCCAACTTTTCTCTGACTCGTTCTCGGTCACAATAACGGTACCGTCTCACTCGCCGCCCCCTTTTATTCCCACATAAACACACTTCTGTCATAAACCTGATATAGCCCATTTCTTTCTAACCCATAACATCTACCTCACTGCCTTCTCTTAAAACCAGCTCCTTCACGTACACACATCATGTGCATGGCGATGGCCATCATACTGCTGGTCTATGGTCCTCCGTCACCTTTGTTCTACTTCTGAACTTCTGCTGAAGTTCTAACAGCACTGTGGTTTTGTCTGCTGCTCTGCAGAGAAAACCACACAGCACATTAATAACCACAGCCCAGCTAAATGCTGGTCTAAAACCTGTCTTACTGCTTGCATAACACACTTTAATAACAGTAGCTGTTTTTGTGCCATCCTGTAACGGTAAAAGCTTGCGTCAGTTGTATGCATGCTCACGTTTATTCTCCCTGAAGACAGTTTCTTCAGTTCTTAGATTTGTTGGAGTTTCATGCCATGTGTTAGTAATGGCTGCATGGGAACTAATAATAAAGGTGATGTGTGCAATTATTTTACATTTAAAATGCTTTACTATCTCAGCTTTTATGTGGATAAATCTATCAGTAAGCAGTTTGTAGGCATTCCCAAGAATGCTAGTGGCATTTCAAGTGGCATTTCAAGACGTTGCTCTGTTTGTTTGAGCTAGCCTGATGCAGCAGCCTCGGCTCAGCCAATGGCGTGAGTTTAGGGCGGAACTATCTGCTTGGTCAAGCGATGACAAACATTGCAGTGTTTTTTAGGAAATCTGTGTAAAAACTTCCATCCTTATACATTATTCTTGCAACAGAAATTGCACACCTCACTTTTAACTCTGACACACTGTAGCTCTCTGCTAGTCACATGCCTGGAATATAGCAGAGAAGAACGATGGCTTATGACTGATGGAGTTACACTTGGACTGCTCGATTGCATGCTTTGTTTCATTCCACTAGGTTTAAAATTAGTTCTGGAATTAACCATTGGTTAATATTTAAATAGATAATTTGTCCACCATCAAACACGCATTAGTGAAAAGAGCTGCAGTTGTTGGCATAATGAAATAGCCATTATGCTTAATGTGTTGTATGTGCATCTTGATATCGTTCAATAAATGGCTTAAATGTATTGATTGTATTTTGGATTTAAAAGGATGCTAAACTGGAGTCAATAATGAACAAAGTTTTAACCCATTCTCCTTTTTTAACCTTTGCCAACCTCTCTGGAAAACAGCACAACCACACAGAGAAACCCAGTGGTGTCCCCCTCAGCTCAGAACATAAACATTTCCTCAGTGACAGACCGTACCAACTTCCCCAGAGGGGTGGTGAGCAGAAGCACTTTCCACGCTGGCCAGCAGAGAGCCACACGAGACCAGCAAGACTCGGCGTACAACGACCCCTCTGCCTCCCCGTCTCTTTCACATGGCAACAGCCAGGTGCGCCGTCCTGGGACGGGCATCTTCAGCAAGTTTACTTCAAAATTTGTACGCAGGTGAGTTCATAATCATGCACATGGATTAAAGGATGGATAACTATACATCTTTAAATACATCAATTTCATGTTTATTCAATCATGTATGTAATGCAATAAATAATGATGCTTTTCTGAAAGTTGCCAGTACTCCTTTTATGTCAGTATCAGCATGAACTGTCACAGACTGTAAATACGGAATATAAATATTAAACTGCATTAATTCAAATTTTTGATTGAACAGAACAACACACTCAACTATTTTCAGTTATGTGTCTATGTTTTTAGGTCATGACTGTTTGATTTGTATAGCTGGTGATTGTGTTTATCAGACACTCTCATGACTCACCAGTGCTCCCCTCTTACAGGACGAGATGGTTTGGAGTGGCACAGTTATTTATGGCTAAGATCAGACACTTTCAAACTAAGGGCTGCTGGAGCAGAGATGCTTTTAAGTGTGAGAGCTGCCACAAAGGATAACTAACCTGTTAAATCCGACCCTAATCTAACATCCATCATTCATGCAAGGCAGTTACAATTCACAGTTTTCTCACTTAACCTAATTGGGCCCCATGTAACTTTATTAGGTGTAATTCCCTTCGTTAATCCATCTACATGTCCTGGTGCCCTGTTATTGCTCACCAGCTAACACTAATAGACCTTAGTCATGGTAGACAAATGTGAATACTTGTGAATAAAAACAAGGTGATGATGGATAGATGTACAGTACAGTTTAATAGCTTGTGTTTCACATGTTATTTTCACAACACATTTTCTAGACTTAAAAGGAAACGCAAGATTTTATCCATTTAAACTGACTGCACATATATCCCTCACAGCCTCATTTTCATTTGCAGAAAATGGAATAGGGTGTCAACCCTCATTGAGGTTCTCAATACACACAATAGCCAGAAGCCCCTCCAAGACCCTCTTAATCCATTTTTTTAACCTGACAGTGAAACAGGAAGTATTTAACATCTTTGTGTGATTTTTCAATGGTTCTTGCACATTTGAGAAACATTCTTTTTTTCTTCTTCAATTTATTTTTTTGTAGAAATCTCTCATTCAGATTTCCCAGAAGGTAGGCTATAATATCACCCTCAAATTCCCCCCCAAAATTCTTATTCTTTTCTGTGCTCTTTATTTCTTCTGTGTCGTCTTGTGTCTTGGTCCAAGGTTTTTTCCTGGTTGTTCATACATGAGTATATTTCATGGTATTATCCTGTACTAACGCTCTGCGTCCATTGCTTGTCCCGCTCCTCCGCCATTCCTCTCTCACTCTGCCACACATCCCGTGTTCATTCGCATCACATCCCTCCCCCTTTCATCTGAACCTGTGGAGCCTCTGATCATGTGAATGGTCTCTATGCGCCCCCGTCTGTGCTGCCATCATGCAACACACTCCTACAATGCAGTTAAATGATAGTGTGATGCTCCTTTAGTGGGCCAGAAAATGGTAGGTTGTTTTAAAATGGACTGTTGCAACAACAGACTCTGGATAAACCATGTTCTTGACAGGTTTGTTAGATGAGGTTGAGAATTACAGGGACAAGAACTGTTTAAAATAAATATTACTATTATTAAAAAAGGTTATTAAATGGATATTTCTGTCCATTTGTTTGCACACAACAACAAACAAAGTGTGACCAGTAAGTCCGATTCATAAGTTTTACAGAATTATCTTATGAATCAGTCTTATGTGAATTTGATCATTCATTGGAATCAGAACAGCTAGAATCCTGAATAAATGATTTTGCAACCACATCTAAAAGTATTAGAAAACCAAAAGATATTTTGGATATTAGATTGGGAGCTAAAACCACATCTAAAAGTATTAGAAAACCAAAAGATACTTTGGATATTAGATGGGAGCTAAAAGCTCAACTGAAGCTTGATATTTGTGTTTTTTATTGGGTCAGGTAAGTTTATTAAAGCTCGCTGGTAAAATCAAACAGTCTGGCAGGGTGGGTAGAGTATGCGAGCTGCGGTTTCATGGCGAGGGTTCTGAAGAGTGGCTCCTGTTTCTCCTTTCTTATGGTCTACTGCTTATCATTTTATATGGCTGAACTAAAACAGATGTGCTGCTTTGTACCTGCGTTCTTGTGCTGGGCTGTTTAGGAGGTGGCTGATGTTTCTCCTGCTTGTCCGACTCTATCCTTTCAACACACACCTCACTGTAGTTACTTGTACAATGTGCAAATATATGAGCAGACAAAATTGTTGGGCTGTGATCCACAAAATACGAAAGTTTATCTCTTTCAGCTAGCTTGTTAAATTTAGGATTTAGGTGTAGGTGTAGAAGGACCCCTGGTGGTTGTATTTTACTACACATGCACTATATTGAATCGTTGCAGGAGAGTTCATTTATTTCTCAATTAAAATGAGATTTTTAGGGTCTTTTGGTTATCTGAAATGTATGCTTCAACATTACCAGACTGTACCTTATAAAGGTATATATAGGCAATTACAAATTATGCATTTTAAGTGTCCAAATTACTCATATCACTTCTTAAATTAGCCATAGTAAGCAAATGCTAAAATGTATGCTTAAGTTGTAGTTATATTGTTCTACTAGAATATGATGAAAAGTTCCTGTCTGCTAATTTGTGCAAATGTACATGCTAAATACAGGGCGGCTAATGTGAGTGTGTGTGTTAATTTCAAAGTTCATTGTTTAAGAGGAAAGTTTAAGAATTTGCTGAAGGGAAATGTTACTGCTTTTGCTTTCATTATTATTTGCAGTTTACAAGAAGGAAACAATATAGAAATGCCTTAATTAGGCATATTTTATATGATTAGGCTTTAAGCCATAATTTTAATGTTTTGTAATGTACATGCACATTTAAATCCCTAAAGTTCAGTGCAGTTTATGGTATGCTAATCTCTGGCAATCTGACTAAAGTCAGATTAAAGTCTATAGCTATACAATTGATTAATTCAGATGATTAAAATACACTTTGAAAATCAGTGTCAAAGGACAAAAAAACAGGACTAATATCTATTAAGCAGTAAGATAGGCAACTCCTAAATGAGAGACTAAACTTGTTGGTTTTCTTTGAGGAGTCCATATGAGGGAGAGTTTCGAGATGAGGCCAGCAGGTGAGGACATTGACTAATAAAAAACATTTATCTCCTGAAACATATTGCTCAGATGACAAGAGCATTGCATTAATTGCATTAATGTAATATGAAAAGAACTTTTAAAATGAGATTAACCGGCATTATAAAAACAGCATAATGTAAAGATTTAATTGGGTGTTTCTGTTTAAATCATTGGATGCCTTTTATTAATTGACATAATTTCTTAGTGTCTAAAATAGATGTTATACACCTTTGATCGATCTAAATACAGTTCAGCTTTTATTCCAAGCATCTCGAAAATACACCGCTTGTTAGCAGAAGCCTTTTTTTGACTGCATTGTAGTCTTCCATAGTGTTCCACCATATTGTTGTGTTTGTGTTGCCAATAAAAAGCCAAGAGAACTAGTATGTACATGTCACATTTTGGATGTGTTAGACTGAGTTTTGATATTTGGGTTTCCTTGTTTTCCTCCTGTTCACCGTGTGTTTTCTGTTTGTACTTCTGTTTTTATTTTTACCAAAGACCCATGTTGAGCACAGCAGACAAGATGGAGAAAGGTACCCAGGGACTGCCAGGTGACGAAAACAAGGACTCCTTGTCATCTTCCCCAGCGTCCAGCACCCCTTCGTCCACCCAGGCCTCAAGGGACACCAAGCCACGCTCCCTGCGCTTCACCTGGAGCATGAAGACCACCTCCTCCATGGAGCCCAATGAAATGATGAAGGAGATCCGGAAAGTTCTGGACTCTAACAGCTGCGAGTACGAGTTGCGTGAGCGCTTCATGCTCCTCTGCATTTCGGGCAACCCTGCGCGTGATGATTATGTCCAATGGGAGATGGAGGTCTGCAAGCTACCTCGTCTCTCTCTCAACGGGGTGCGCTTCAAAAGAATCTCTGGCACCTCCATCGCCTTCAAGAACATCGCCTCGAAGATTGCCAATGAGCTAAAACTGTGAGGAAGCTGATGAGGTTTCCGTGGAAAAGATGAGATCTTGAGGAGCGACTGGAGCCTTTGTGCAGGGAATGAGGAGGCACTGTGAGAAGAACCAAGAGTCAGAAGCTTTATGGCAGCAATGATGAGTCTAAAGGCTGTAAAGAGGGGAAAGGTCTAAGACAGGTTTATGGGGGACATTTGTATAGACATTTTCAGGGGGTTTATTTTTTGGGGGAGGTGTTCTGTCTTGGTTTGGGTTTTCTGTTCCTTTATTACCCCCTCCCCTCCACCCCCCACACTCAGTGCTTTGTGTCATCATTATTTGTGGCAATTTTGTTCAAGTTTTGTGGTTTTTCTTGGACCTCAATTGTCCTCATTTCAGATTAAAGTTAAGAGAATGTCGGAAAAAGTTGGAGTCAGTTAACTGGAACCGCTTTCCAGTGGTTTTGTTCTACAAACACAAACCAGCTACTGTCATGAAAACTTGTACTCCCCCACCCCATACCCTGAATCTCTTGTTCAACCACAAACACAATGATAAACCACCATATTACTTGATCTTGCTTCCAATTCAAGTTACTTGTAATGAGCAGAGGGGAAGAGATTGGTGGTGTGACGCTCTGAATGTACAACACAAAGCAGTGGTGGGCATTTCAGACCTAAGCGGTTAGACACATTCAGTAGAGCCATAGTTGAATTTTCATATTCACTTATTCTAATCTGATTGGTTTTGATCTGACCAATAACATGGTAGCATATCCTTAACCTCTGCCTCATTTTTACATCACAGTACAGCGTCTTATTTTAGCTAAAATGGAAGTGTTGACTTGAACCCTCATTGTATTGGAGGTGAAGACCTCTTGGCACTCTATACCCAGACAATTAGTTTTGTTGTTGTTTTTCTCCTGTACTGCAGGGTTATATATCTGAAACTAATTAAGGGCCAATTAAGTAATTATTGGTGGATTGTAGTGTAATTAAGAATTGCTGGTTGGATCCAATCTGCTGCACTGGAATGAGTCTGTGTTTCGTTGCCTTTCTCTGGAGAAGATATTATTATTATATGAATAAACCAGATGTTGGATGATTTGTGTTCAGTTAGTGAATGTTTTTTTTATCATTGCATTTATTTTCTATTGTTTCACCTTTATATAACTTCCCTTTTGTTCTTTAATTGATTTAAAGGGCACACTACACAAAACTATTTGCTTTTTTAAAACATTTCCAACTGCGCAAACTTAGGCTAATGAGTAAATGAATTTTCTGTGTATTAATAACATTAACAAACAATACATTGATCTCAACATACAATACACAGTACTATTCTTTTTATACTTCACAATAAAGGGCTACTCCACCTTAATATAAAATATTGGGCAATAAATTACTAGATGCTTCATTTAAAAAAGTTTTTTTACATATAGTTTAATTATATATGCTGTGTGTATCAGTTGGAAATAATATTGGCAAACATTCTGTCAACTATAATAATATTTTTGTATGAACAGAGTTATCCCCATCATGTCAGTTTTCCCCCCATCTTTTCATGTAATACCAGACTAAAATCTTTATGTAAGGTTATGAAACTGATATACCTTTCCATATTTAGATTTTAATGTACATAAAGGACTGATTAACTGTTTAATATTTTTTGTTTACTAAAACTATTCTGCTCTGATTCCCACTAAATGCAAAAGGGTTTGTTGATAGATTGGATATAATATAATAATGGCAGTGTTCTGCTTTGAAAGGAAATGATGAATTAAGGATTATAATAGCTTAATTTTAAAGAATATTGATATTTAAAACTAGGATTTATTTACAATATATTTACGAAACGGATGCGACCTCTGTCAGGTGCAGTTCTGGGGTTCATCAGTAGGAGGCGCCAACGGAGACGCTTCCATGTGCATGTGACCATCCCCCATTTCTCAAACCAACCACCGTCATCATCCATTATCGACGAGATATCCCGCGTCTACGATATAAAGTTGTTTTTTAAAGGTGGGTTATGAAAATTATTCTTATCCTAAATGATGTAAAACCCCTTCGTCGTTATTTGTTAACGGTACGTCACGCCTGACTGAATTGTAGTTGTTTGGTTAATACATTCACTAAACCCTCACTAATGATCGTCGTCCTTACGTAAACCAAAACCATAGTAATTTCCGTACACAAACGTATTTAAGACCACCTGGTTCTGGTTATTGGTTTGTTAGTACTGTTACGTTGCATCTGTAAGCTATTCCCTTAGTCGTAGTGTTAATGATACTAGCATTAGCACAATAGCTTTGGTCATAATACTTGATTATTTACAGATAGACTGTTTACATCAGCTATTAATCTGACGTTGTCCACGTAATGCGATCAAGTCAGAGTTTAAATCGCTTTCAAATTCCGAAAGTGAAACTACAAAATGTGTCAATTATTATTTCACTATTTTCTTTACTACCTTCTTTGAATTGGTCAGTCGCGCGCTTCAGTTGTCAAATATTCGCCAGTGTTTCACTGGTTTATAGTATCACTATATCATTCCTATTTAGATACACCGTCTCTCACACAATGTAATTTTAAATTAAAATAAAATGTCTTGACTATTCATATTTGTTTTAGAGTATTAGACGTGTTTAGCACTCATGCACGTCCCAGACCAAAACATTATTACTGTTGCTCTTTTTGAGACACGTGGACTCAATGAATTGTTGTTTGTGTTCTCATTAGGATATAAAAAAGCTTTTCCCCAGCCTGCTTTTTGCTGTTGTACTTTTTGGTTGAACAGTGGTGGATTTGCATAGATTTTGCTTGTTCATTTGTATTTGTTTTTTGTCTTAGGAACTGTGAGTTTGAGACCGTGCACCTGCAACCAACCAAAGACAAATACACGTGTTCTTCACTTCCAAAATGGTAAAGATATTTGTGGGCAACGTAGCTTCAGAGACCACAGAAGAAGAGCTGCGTGCTTTGTTTGAGAAGTATGGTGCTGTGTCTGACTGTGACATTCTGAAGAACTATGGCTTTGTACACATGGATGAGGAAGAGGCTGCTCAGAAAGCTGTCTGTGCTTTACACAAGCATGAGCTCAATGGTTCCCGTATCACTGTAGAGTATGCCACCACTAAGGTACGCAATGCTACTAAGATCTACGTGGGCAATGTTCCTGAAGGTGTCACTGCCGCCAAAATCAAGGAGCTCTTCCAGCCGTTCGGCAAGGTGGTGGAGTGCGATATTGTGAAGAACTATGCATTTGTGCATATGCAGAGGGAAAGTGAGGCTCTGGAGGCTATTTCAGAGCTTAACCACTCTAAACTGGAAGGCCAAAAGATCTTTGTTTCTCTGTCTCGCAGTAATCCATCCAGAAATGGCCGAGGGGAGGACTATTTTCCTCCTCCCCCACATCACTATCCGCCTCACCCACACCACCAGCCCCATTTTCTCCCTCCACGCCCGTCGCCCCGTGACTACTACCCGCCTCGTGGCCGACTTCCACCCCCTCCTCTCCCACCTCCGCCACCACGCGCCTACTATGAGCGTGAAATGTACGGGAGGGACCTACGGCACGACCCATACGCCGCCGCCTCGCCGCGTTTTTATGATCGGAATCCATATGACCGACACCCTCCGCCCCCCCAACGACCGCTCACGCCTCCTCTCACGGCTCGCTACTACCGTGAGCGCAGTCCTCTTGGTGGTCGTCGCTCTCTCCTGCCTCCACCTCCCCCTCCACCCTCTTCTGCTGGCTTCGCCCGCGGTTTTGCCCGCAATGGCGCTAGCTCAGCGCCTCCTCCCCCTTCCACCACTGCTTCCTCCCACTATCAGCGCTACTCTCTTGGCTCAGGCTTTGATAAGGACGATTATTTGGAGGACAAGTACAGCAATGGCTTCGGCCGTAGCTACTAAGCATGCTTTGTCCTGGAAATTTGTCAGTCTCTTTTTATTATGTGAGGGGTAATCTAAGAGGAGCATACCTTCAGGGAGTTAGGGATGAGTTTTGTAGTGATCTGCGGTTGTAGCTCTTTTAGACAACGGGTCAAAACGCTAATATTATACTCATTTGATTAATAGAATTACCTCTGCCCCATGAAGGAATAGCAAATAGAAGGTTAAAATAAGTGTATTTGAAAGTTTTATAGCATGCTAAAATATACTATATTTGCCATCCATATCAGTTTAAATGTTTTCTTTAAAGACCCTTGTTTGTTTTTTGAGGAGGAGGATTTTTTGTTTTTAGTTCACTTTAGCATGAGTATTTGCTAAGGCTCTACAATACAAAAGATCAGAGATAGCTAAGATTTAGGATGGGTTATCATTACTTTCATTAGATATGAGTAAGTGCAGAGTTTAGGTGTCCATCTAAAATGGTCAAAGTCAAGTTCACTGTCTACCTGCGTTTGTTTTTTTGTTGTTATTTAGAAGTAATATTTAAGTGTGTTTGTCACCGTCTTTTCCATGAGTCAGAGAAGCAGTGCTGAACATCTTTGGAGATATGAGTTTTATGTCTCTATAACCAAATTGTATAGATACTGTTCAGTCCTTCATTGCAGCAGCTGTTTTATTTTGTTTTATTCAATTTTTTTTTCTTAAATTCGAGTTTAATTTATTTTTGAGTATATTCCCTGGACTACCTTGATAAAGGCAAATTAATTTGCTATGGCGTTGTTAGAAGTAATGTTGGATGAAAGTGGGAAGGAACAGAGGAAATGGGTAAAGAGGTGGTTGTGGGTGGAGCTGTATGCGCACTGACTGATCAACCAATCACATCCTAATGGCTAACCGAACGCATCACATCTACAAGCCGCTCAACTTTCGGACTCGCTACTGCATCCTAGGATAAAGCACCACCGGTCAAAGGAAGCTCGGGAAAACAAATCACCAACCACCCGCTGACCGTCTAATAAATTTAAACAACGCTGATTCATTAGTGCAATTTGTACACTGTATCTCGATATTACGTTGTTTTAGAAAGTAGCTGATTTTCCGACTCCGCAGACTCTGAGAAAGTTTTTTTTAAAGATTAAAGACTTATTTTGACATTACATTACAATGAACGTGCTTGTGATTTAAAATATTACTGAATACTCAACATTGTTACCTGTCTTACTTGTACTACTGTTTGCATACGATTTCACCTTTTAAAATGTACGTATGTTAAAAAAGTCTTTAAGCCTGTTTCTCGACTGTTGATCCGAAACCGCTACCTTTATCATCTTGTCCAATCAAACACTTTTGCGATTGTTTGAAAATGATTCGAAATATATGCTTGTTTTGATTATACATATAAAAACATGTTTGCCAATCGCTGTTCACCGCCTGAATAAAATTTCGACTTGCTTAGATGCAACGTTTTTTATGTCACTCGTTTTTAATGGAGTCTTTTTGTACATGTCTCACTCGCTCACGTTATCATTCGTATAATACAAATGTTCTATTACTTAGTCACTCTTGTGCACAGTAAATTGCCACATGGATTCGTATAAAACCTTCCCGTTCACATACAAAATGCCAGAGCCATTATTTAAACCTAAGTAGATTCCAATCATGGTATCCTGTTGTAACCCCTGGCCAACATAAAGTAATATTTGATACCCTATTTGACTAGCAGTTAACCACACAGCCTTGTATGTCTCATCAGAATGGGTGAGTTAAAAGTGAAGGTAAGTAATATTTCAAGGTTCAAACTATTAGGACTTTTGTTCTCCTTGTGACATTGCTTGTTGTTGTATGTGATCATAAACTTGCAGAGCCAGTTAGATTTGTTTTGGTTTCAGTGATTGTAGTTAATTATAATTTTTAGAAAGAAACATAGAAATGTCATTCTGGATTGTCTTTGCTGGCTTTTCCTCATGCCTTAATGTGTTCTGCTTTTCTTCCCTCACAGTTTCTCAGTAATGCCAAAGTTTATAATGTGTAGTCAACTCTATAATCAACTTTTCAAGAGGAGCAATAGTTTCAAGAGGAGCAATTTCACAACTGATCATAAACTGCAGTAAAATCTTTTATATTCAATCATTTTAGTTTAGAACCAAACTATTCCTTACCAAATGTTTTTTTGCTTTTATGATATGCTGTTTTTGTCACAGATTGTTACTGTTGAAAAGCATAGTTTCAATATTCAGTTTCTCAGCTGTTTTATTGGCCACCTGTCAGCATTTTTCAAGATAATTTAAAGAGCAAATAAAATAATGGTAATGGTCAGCTGAAAAGACACCAGGAAATAAGCATTTTTAATATTTGTAAATACCTATAGAGGTCATTCCCAGGAAACTTAAGTTGTGGTGGGGTGCAAGGATATAGGATAGTATATGCTATTTGCAAGAAAGTGGCAAAATGATTTGTTAGAAGTAGCTAATATTTTTTTGTCTTATGGTGCAAATGACACCGTTTACTGACATTTTAAGTTCTGATTTACTGCAGAGTTTATTACAGGTAAGGTGTCCTGACAGCACATCACATGACTTAAGAACTATAACTTCCACAACTAATGTTGTACCCTTTTAAAATTTGGCTGTTCATAAACTAAAGCATGACTCCTTTCTTTCTCTGTTTAGATTTGTATCAGACAACTTTCCAAGAGCTTTTATGACATGTGATGCTGAAATTTTTATCTACGTTTAAATGAACTGTGTTTTAGACTGTGGGGAAGCTGGTAGTCTTAGTAAATGCCATAAACACAGAGTAGCATGTGATAGAAATAACTTTGTAACTATACTTGCAGTGATCAGTTTTATATGTTTCTCATATCTGTTGGTAATTTATTTCTACAGGTGAATAAAGACAATTTGACAGTATTTAATCAGTTTCCTGTGGTGTGGGTGTGTGTAGCAAACTGAATTGCAATTTTATATTAAATGTCATTCTTTAACGCATGCGCAAAAAAACAATAAACTTGCCGTTCAAAGTAAAAGTGCCAAAAGAAACGATGCGATTGGTTAAGACGTCACGTCGCAACTCCGGTTGTTTAAGCGCATGCGCAGTATGCGGAATGATTTGGCGCGAATTGTGTTTGCATGCTATGTAACAGCCTGACGTACCAATCAAGCGTGTTTACGTAAGTATGGCGCAGCATTTTATTCATCCAAATATTGATGCTTATGCAATCATCGCCCGTCTATTTCGATAAAAATGCTAATAACCTTCTATTGAAGCGCTCGTTTTAAATGTGGTATGGCCCATACAACAAAACCTTTGCAGTTATTTAAAACAAAGCGTTATTATTAATGTTTTCCAGGCTTGAAAGGTGTAATTACAATGATGCCCTCTAAAATACCTTCAGTGACACTGATGTCAGGAGTGCAGATGCCACTCTTGGGTCTGGGCACATACAAGCTACAAAACCATGACCAGTTAAAGGACTGTGTCCACTCTGCTCTTCACGCAGGGTACCGTTGCTTTGACACAGCTGCAGTGTATGGAAATGAGGCAAATTTAGGGCAAATCCTCAAAGAGCTGTTGCCCAAGTATGGCCTTTGCCGTAAAGATGTTTTTATCATTAGCAAGCTTTCCCCTTTGGACCATGGGCCCAGGGCAAAACAAGGTTGCCTGAGGAGTCTGGAGCAACTAGACTGTGAATATATTGACCTCTATCTGGTCCATTGGCCTGGGGTAGAAGGTCTTGAACCAGGAGATTCTCGTCATGCAGAGTTTAGGGAACAGAGCTGGGCAGCCCTAGAGGAATTCCATGCCAGCGGGAAATTTAAGGCAATAGGAGTCTCTAACTACACTGCAGAGCACATTAGGCAACTTCTCACGACTTGCCATGAGCCCCCAGCAGTCCTTCAAATGGAATGTCAACCAATGCTGATCCAGAGGGAACTGAGGGATTTATGTTTGGAAACAGGCATTCACTTCCAGGCCTATTCCTCTCTTGGTAAAGGAGCTCTCTTGAGTAAGCAGGAGGTAATAGCGATAGCAAAAAACTGTGGTCGTACCCCAGCCCAGGTTCTGCTGAGATGGGCTGTACAACAAGGCATTTCAGTTCTACCTCGTTCCTCACAGCCCTGCAGAGTGAGGGAGAATGCAGACGTGTTTGATTTTAAGCTAAGTGACAGTGATATGATGATGCTGAATGCCATGAATTGTGGAATAAGGTTTTGTAAAAGAGACTCTAGCAAGATAGCTTAAAGATTAAATCCTACATATGAATAAAGCTTAATAATGTTATTAAATGCCTGCAAAAAACAATTAAAGCTGGTGTTTAAATGATCGTTAAACCATCTTGAGTTGGAAAAATCATTTATTTGACCAGAAATTATAAAAAAAGATATAAAGTTGATCAGTTTAAAAAGTATTTGAACAGTTCATGAACAGTGTAAAGTACTTTTAAAAGTATTAATATGTACAAG
>JAZGTK010005740.1:1600-21894 GCA_036877625.1 Ambastaia sidthimunki
TATATATATATATATATATATATATATATATATATATTAGTTTGTTCGATTTCTTTAAACCTTTCAGTTTGTAGGAAAAGGTATAATTAACACCTATCTGGGCCTTGAAAGTGGTATTTGCGTTGCTGTCTATAGGGTGGTCAGAAAGCAGATTTCATAAAAAATGTCTGAATTTGTGTTCCGAAGATGAACAAGGCTCTTACAGTGTAAATGTGTGTAATTAATGACAGAATTTTCATTTTAGGATGAAGAGTGTCAAGAGTGTTGTTTAAAATTCTTCTGCAGCTGAACAGTATCATTGTGTTCAGTGTCATTCAGTATCATTCAAGTACTGCTATCTTCGCACAGCACTTGTGCTTTGCTCCTCATTATTCTGTGATCTTTTTCTGTGTTGTGTTTTAAGGTTACAGCCCGGAGTGCATACACACACAATTGTACTGCACAAACACATCATTGTAATGGCTTGCTTATTTCTTGTGGTAACAGCATCACTGACTTTACTGAATGTGAGCCAGTTTATAGAGTTTATACAGTTTATAAAATCGTGCCCAAGCGGGTTTGACCATCAAAACCTGGTTAGTTTGACCTGTGTGATCGCTCTGAACCGTGCTCTGGCCCGCTTGAAGAGGTGGGCCAAAGCATGGTTCACTTGGGTGCGGGTGCGGTTCGGATGTAATGTGTGAACAGCCACTCATTGCAACAACAAACACCTTCTATTACTACTTGGGTAGTACATTTTTCATTTCATTCGAGAATTTTTAAGTTCATAACTGGTCTTGTTCTTACCTTGTTGAACAGTTGCGAGTAAAGCTGTAAATTTCTCCTTTAAGTTAGCTGTCTCCATAATAATCTTATGATACTTGCTGAACAATCAGGTGAAAATCACTACAACCCATAAATGATATGTATTAGGTTCCCTTTCAGGAACTCGAGCTGCGTCAAAACGCTTTGGGAACGCCTCCAGCTTTTATGCACTCTGAATCACGTGTAAAATCCGTCCAATCGGGGGGTGATACGTCACATACGGAGTGATGTCACGACCAGGAAGCTTAAAAGCACATGCACTGAGCCAACTGGAAGCTTTTGTCATTCAGCGAAGCACTTCGTGTGAAATTGTCTGTCTATTTATTGTTTGTCTGTCTTTAGAAAGTAGGATATTTAAATAATGCCTAAAGCTAAAGAAAAGACAAAGGGGCTAGAGCATAACACTCAACTTTTTAGACTGTGTGTTTTTCCTCACCTGCGATAGAAAGACTATCCATGGGTGGGATACACGTGGTTTATGCATTGTGTGTTTGGGAGTGAAGCACGCTCAGTTATCTCTTGAGGGAGATGACTGCCCGCTTGTGAGCGGGTTTCAATGCGATCTCTTCGCTTGCTCAGTCACTTTTTAAATGTTTTTTGCTAAACCATACTCAGCCCGTATCTATGAATACGGGTATTAGGCAATGCCCCGGGTTAATTAGACGCTAACTGCTATCTATTTCCTGATGTGGCGTCGTCCTTAAGGCTCCGGCTCTGCTTTCCAAGCCACTGCACAAAGCAGCGCTGGAGGGCAGGGGGGACACGGTTAGCAGGGCAGGCTGGTGGTTTTCTGCAGACCATGGCGGTGTTGCAGGCATATCAAGCCGACCTGCTGAAAGAGAATGATGAGGGCGAGGGTCTCACGTTTTCGCCAAGACAGCCCATGCGGTTGGCAGGTCTACGGCAGCAGTTACTCCCTAACTGCCCTCACTCTCCTGGGGCTGCTAGACAGTAGCAGCCCCAGCCAGGTACCAACTCCTCCTACAGCGATTCATAAAAACTGAGCATTGCATCGCGTTTTCCCCCCTTTAAGGGTGAGGTTGACACAGCRCCTTGGGTCRAAGTCTGGAAAACCAAGACAGGATCCGAGGACCGTC
The DNA here is from genome assembly GCA_036877625.1 of Ambastaia sidthimunki. Lineage (NCBI taxonomy): Eukaryota > Metazoa > Chordata > Actinopteri > Cypriniformes > Botiidae > Ambastaia > Ambastaia sidthimunki. Next base: position 3,502 of record JAZGTK010005740.1, read on the forward strand.
TTGGTTTCAAAGAGGGCTTTGACCAAGTGGTCCTGACAATTACAAGTCAGGACCTCAGGGGGCAGCCCCATTTGGGGAGCAACGGTTTACATCTCATCATACAATGCCTGCACCTCCCCAGTGCCCTCTGGAGGCCAGGCTGTTGACCCTGCCACCTGGGTGCTTCAGGGCGCAGCCGCCTCAGATAACACCGCCCCCCAGTATTTGTCAAGTTCAGCAAGCATGGGGGAAGCGCTACCTCTACAGAGGTTCTAGCTACAGAACTAGGCTACAGAACTCAAGTCTATCACCGTTCGCCTACTTTCGTCGGGGATCTCTCAACATTAGTGGATCCAGCCCAGGCTCTGGTTATGGGGCAAGAAGTATAAACTCTCCTGAGGAAGGAGGCCATCAAGGTGGTCTCTCCTTAGCAGAAAGAGTTAGGGCTCTGTAGCGATACTTCATTGTTCCCAAGAAGGATGGAGGTGTGCGTCCTATTTTAGATCTGCGTCTCCTGAACCGCTCAGTCATGAGACTGAAGTTCAAGATGCTTACTGTGACACAGATTGTGTCCGAAATCAGGTCCGAGGACTGGTTTGTCACGATAGATCTGGAACATGTATATTTTCATATACCCATCCTTCCTCAACACAGGAAGTTCCTGAGGTTTGCTTTCAGGGGCAAAGCTTACCAATATCAAGTTTTTCCTTTCGGCCTAGCACTCTCATCCCGTACTTTCGCAAAAAGTTGTGGATGCAGCGCTGACTCCCCTGCAACACCAGGGCATCTGCATACTCAATTATATCGACAATTGGTTGATATTAGCTCACTCAGAGCGGGTGGTAGTTCGGCATCGAGATGTCGTTCTAAACCACATGAAACAGTTGGGGTTAAGACTGAACACAGAGAAAAGTGTGCTTCTCCAGCACAGAGAACTACTTATCTGGGTGTAGTTTGGGATTCGACCACAATGCGGGCACATCTGTCTCATACTCGAGTAGTTTCGATCCTCAGTGCAGTCACGAGAGTCAAAGAAGGCCAGTCACTCACTGTGAAGCAGTTTAACAACTGCTAGGTCTCATAGCAGCTGCATCCAATGTGATTACATTCGGCCTGCTGCACATGAGGCCCTTACAGTGGTGGCTAAAAACCAAGGGGTTTTCCCCAAGGGGAAATCCTTCCGCAAAATAATGGTCACGCGGCGCTGCCTCCGGGCCTTAGATACATGGAAGAAACCTTGGTTCCTCACTCAGGGCCCGATACTGGGAGCTCTTTGCCGCTGTGTCTCACTTGCGACAGATGCATCCCTCACCGGTTGGGGGGCGGTCATAAGTGGCCGCCCTGCCCTTGGTCTGTGCAGAGGTCGCCACCTTTTTTGGCACATAAATTGTCTGGAGATGGTAGCAGTATTCTACGCTCTCAGACATTTTCCTCCCAGATCTGAGAAGACAACATGTGTTAGTTCGCACTGACAACACAGCTGTGGTATCTTCACCAAGAATGTCTGCGCTTGTGCCCTCTTTACAAGTTGGCGCACCAGATCCTTGTGTGGTCCTAGGGAAAGCTCCTCTCGCCGAGAGCGGCTTATATCCCTGGGCATCTCAGTGTAGGAGCAGACAACCTGCCGAGGCCTGGGGAGTGGATGCTTCACCCCGAGGTGGTGAAGCAGATATGGAGAATCTTTGGGCAAGCCCAAGGGGACCTCTTCATTCTGCTAAGTTCTGGAGAGAGTCTGCCAGGACTGTATGTTTTGTGTAAACACCAAAACATCAGCTATGTTTTGAGAATAATCTGGCAGAATTTGTGATTTCAGATGTTAATTAAATGTTTTGTGTTATTTGCAGGTTTATTGTCTCAAAGCCCTTGTGAACTGCTGCCAGTTGGGGTTGGCCATCCAGTTCAGGCCATGTTAAAGAGTTTCACCACTCTCTCAGGATGTGCTAGCCGAGAAACTACCATCCACCCTCAGGAAGTACACATCATCAACCTACGAAAAAGCAATGTTCAAGGAAGTGGAGAGAACCCCACAGAGGTGAGTTTCCTTCATAAAGCCTACACCAGCATCTCACTTAAAATGCAGAATAGGGCTCTTATGCACACTACAAAGCTATTACATATGCCCACAGCTCTGTCATAAAGCAATATCAATTCATGCGTCATAGTTAGCAGGAGAAGTGTTTTATCACAAACATTGTAATGTAGATGTTCTGTTGCTTTTTATAAAACATGTATACAATTTAGTAAATAAAACCAAAAATCAGAGAAATCCAAAAAATATCATTCAAAATAATTTTTAGTACCTACAAATAATATCTACAAGTTTCTGCAGAATAATAATGCTGTTTTCATATTAGCTAATTTAGCTGCCACTCGTGAAATTACCAGGGTGATGAATTTAACATATAACACCATTCAGCATTGACATTATGTTGAATAACACCTTTCAGAGCTCAACATTGCTTATGATCCAGCAAATTAGATCTGTGAGCTTATTGTAGGGATAAATGTATTGTTGCTGGATCAACATCAACATCAACAACATTCTCGTTTGTCATGATAGATTTAAAGGTTGCATATTTTTACATCAAGATATTGGCAGAACACAGGGAATTTTTCAGGCTCGCTTTCAGAGGCAAAGCTTACCAATATCGAGTGCTTCCTTTTGCTCTAGCCCTATCATCACGCACCCTCACAAAGTGTATGGATGGAGCCCTGGCTCCAGACTCCAGGGCATCCGCATTCTAAGTTATATAGCTCTCAGGAACTAGCTGCATCGAGATGTACTCTCATATGAGGTGTTTAGGGCTGATACTCCACCACGATGTGGGCACATTTGTCTCCTGCACATTTGGAGTCAATTATTGCTGCGGTTAGCAGCATACGGCTAGGCCAGCATCTAACAGTCATCCAGATTCATGACAGCAGCAGCCAATGCCATTCGTTTGGTTCTACTGCATATGAGGCCATTTCAGTTCTGGCTAAAGAAAATCAAAAACCACTTACTAAGGATGACAAGGGTTATGTGGTGAGAGCTTTGTATTACTTTTATGTAGATCAGACTGTCTTTAACTTGTGGGTCAATCTTTTACCCCTGGCTGGAGATTTGAAAACTGTGGGTATGGTCCCTAAGTGTAGCCAGTCTGTAAACTGAGGTTGTGGAGACCATTCTGAGTTCCAGAGCTCCTTCTACTAGGAAACTGTATTACAGTGGTAACTCTTTAAGCAATGTGTGTGAGAAATGCCTTGTTGACCCAATTCACTGCCCTATTGGTTCACTGATGTAGTTCCTTCAGGACCACCTTTCTGCATGATTAGCTCAAGCTACCTTCAAAGATTATGAGGCTGATGTTTTTAGCCATAAACCTTCTTATACAACAAGTTTCTTACTCTCAAGGTGGCTCTATTATTAGGTCGAACATCCCTCAATAGAGTAGGGGATCTATGAGTCCAACGCATGAGCCACTGGAACAGGAAAGGCTTCACTTATTGTGTCCACCGCTTAAGCCAGAGGCGTAAGACATCTTAACTCCAGGTCCTTAGGTCGCTCAGGTCCTTCTGGGTTGACAGTCTCTCTTTGTGCTCCTGATGTTCCCAGTGCCAATATTCCACAGCATCTGAGGCAGGCCTTCTCCCGCTGTGGCATAGTGGACATTAACTTTCCCCATAGCGTCAAGCCATGACACAGGCTTAAGTTTCTTCAAAGGTAACGTCTCAGGTTACATATGTAATCTGGTTCCCTGAGAAAGGAAACAAGATGCTACATTGCTTTTCCACACATTGGTCATGCCTGCATGGACTTCCTTTACATTTAAAATCTGATGATGTATTTTGCAGGCACCTTTTAAAGGCTATGTGGCACGCAACACTATGTCACATGACCGTGACCTGCCCCCAAATAGGTGTGATTTTACACAACCCTGGTTCAGACTTGGGGTGCACATGGGGCGCATTCCCCTGGTGCACATGGGGCGCATTCCCCATAGTGTCAAGCCATGATGCAGTGTCTTGTTCCCTTTCTCGGGGAACATTCTTTTTGGAGTTGGTGGGGGGTTGTATGATAGATTAATGTAATTGCTGGAAGGAACCTCTGGCCAAAAGCACAGCTGACCTTAGACTTTCTCTTGGAAAAAACATCTTTACATTATCATTTTTCAGTTAGTCTTAATTATATCCTGTTCTTCAAACACATGCAAAAACACACTCATGCAACAATACATGCAATACATGTTACATGCAACAATATGGTAACTTTCTGAATAGGGCATTTTACCTAAAGTAATACTGATAAGTCTAGTACTGTACAAATAAATAGCACAAATAACATTAAAAATTAAATAAAATCTTGGATTACTCAAACTCAAACAACCAATACTGTACTTACTGATTAACAGAACAAGCACGTAAGTGGTGTATTACTTATAAGGCACATCCCTAATTCAGTTGTTTTTTTAGTCTTATTAGTGAGCAATGAGTGAGAAAAGAAAATATGTACTTTCAGAAAAATTGGCTTTCAGATTTTCAACATATCCCAAGAAAAACAGCACTGAGCCTCAGGAAAGTTGGGCTAACTTTTTGGAGGTTCTGCCTGGACATTTGTGAGCAAAGAGGGAGGTATGAAGGGGAAAAGAGATGGGCCAGACATAGAATTAAACATAGAAAGGGCAGCATAAATAAGTGGATGCAGTTGTCGGGCACTATCAGCCATGCAAACTGAAAGTTTTTTTTTTGCGTTTGAACTCTTTGTGGCTTGGCTGTATTGAAATACAGTATCAGTCCTTGCTGATATAGACAATGGCAGCTTTAAACTGCTTTCCTATCACTGTCTTGTGCTCTTTGCATCAGTGAGCAAGCGTCACTCATGTGAGTCAGCACAGACAAAAAGCGTACTCTTTACTGCTTCCAAGTACCCTCAGATTTCATTCTGTAATGCTCTATTAGACTTTCGCCCATATCCATACCATGTTCTGCGTACTCTCACCCATTGTAATCAGGATGACTGCAAATGGCTGTTGTTTCCTTCACCTGACAGACAGGAAGCACAAAAAAGGATAGTGACCAAAGTGCAGCACTTTAAACATTTGTGCCAGAGAGATCAGACTGTTATTGGAAGCTTCATGTATGTGAAACATAAACCTTAGGAATGCTATCTGAAAAGAGTAAGCAATAAAGAGAGTCAGGGAGAGAAAGAGAGCTTCTTTTATTTGCATATCAGGCCAAATATCATTTGCAAACAAGATAAAAGTGTTTGATAAACAACCAAAATTGCTTTTATAGGCAAAATTCAAACCACTCATGAGCCAGTAGTTTGAAACGCACCAACTTCAAAGTCCAACCTGAAATTAATTTCATGTATCAAACAAAACGTAAGCTTAAATCAGCCTGGGATCTGCTTAAATTAGCCTAAAATGGTTTGCTGGTCTACCAATTTAAGCTGTTCTTGCCAGTCTCTCAGCTTGGCTAAGCTGTTGTGTAGCTAGTTTAACTGTTCATCTACAAGTGACAACTGGCAAGTTTCACAAGCTTAGATCAGCTAACCATTTTTGGAAGGGCTAAAATGCTCTGGTCAGTTGATCCAAACAGCACGTCCCCTTCAGGCTCATCTGATAGCACGAGTGAGTCACTAGTGGGGCTTTTGGATCCCACCCTGTAAATGTGCTTTGTCAGGACTTTGCAGTGGTCTGAAACAATGTGTTGGCGATGTGTAAAAAACCAAGATGTTTCAACTAGCCGTCAGGATTCCAGCAGCCTCAGGGCTGAAAGAAGATTGGAGTTATGCCAATGATGAATGAGAGATTTTTTCTGCTACGCTATAATGTCAGTTTTTGTTGGCAAGTGGGTAAAGAGCTCTATTCCCTCTATGGCCACTGTTGTGAGTTTGTATTGGTACCTTGGTAACAGATTTGCAATTTGAAATTGAAAGCCTGTTCTCCTTTTCCTTTTTTTTTTAGATTTTTAGGACCATTTTTTGAATTCAATCTGTCCTCATTCATTTTTCTTATGCAGTATCATGTCACATTTATTACTTTATTTTAGTGGAAAAAGAAAGAACACAACATTTTTAATGAGAATAAATGCTGATACTGCCATGTCAGGTATGTTTTATTGTTCTCTAAAATGTATAAAAAGTTTCAGTTAAAAGAGTATGTAATTTTTGCACTGAGGGAGAATGTTATAAATAATGGCCGAAGGGTCACTTTTTACACTCTTTGAGAAGTCATCCTACAAATAGTCTACAATTGTGCATAATACTGGAACTGCAAAATTTACAATTTAACCCTAAGGCTGTAGAATAATAGTGGTGTTCTCTTTATGCTCTCTGCATATGAACAGGTAATAAGCTTACTCCACTAAACCTTAAATGAGTTGAGTTTTATCTACACACAAAAGCAGATAAGACTGTAACACTCACCACATTTCAAGCCACAGATATTTTTTTAACCTCAGTATCTTTAGTCCAGTTATTGTGCTGTGTGTTTGGAAGGAAAGACTGAGGATGCACTGAACAAAAGAATGTACACCCATCTGCTCAAGAGATCTTTCCTATCTCAGGGTATAAATATCAGAATATGATTGGAATACACAGATGTACATTGAAAATTGCAGCTTCAGGATGCTCATACGCAGCTTTAAAGGAATAAATAAAATTTTAAATATTACAATTCTGTCATTTTATTATTTCCATGTAGAGATAATGTATCCAATGTGAACTGACCCAATAAAATTAAACCTGGGTTTTACCCGCGGGCATTGTTTTGAACCTGACTGGACCTGACAGTAAACAGCTTTGGTGTGTGTGCCTGTATTTTTGGTGATTCTCGATGATTTAGCATATTTCAACATGATGCTAGCACATTTTAGTATGACACTAGCACTTTCTATCATTATTAGCTGGAGTTTTTGCTACAATGCTAGCAGGAGTTTTGCTACAATGCTTTAGGAGTTTTTGCTACAATGTTAGGAGTTTTTAGCATGATACTATGCATTTTAACATGATGCTAACAGATTTTAGCATGATACTAGCACGTTTGATGATAAAACATTTTAGTTTTACATTTATTAATTTGGCAGACGCTTAATAAAACCCAAAGCGACTTACAGTGTTTTCAGTGAATTCAAGGTATGCATTTTTATCAGTACTGGTGTTCCCTGGGATCGAACCCACAACTTTTGCGCTGCAAACGCAATGCTCTACCAGTTGAGCTACAGCAACACCTGTAGTTTGATGTTAATATGATGATAGCATGTTGTAGCATAAATTAACATGATGTTAGCAGTGGTCGAATTGTAAAAAAATCTTCAACAGGGTTGAAATGGTCAAGAACTTTCTTTGGGAAAAACAAAATACAATAAAAATACTATTTAAAAAAGTATCATACCTATCATAGTATTTAAAGAATATTAAAAGCTGTGCCTGAACCCTTCTCTCGGCCATTTTGAAAAGCATGAAAAATGATGATCTATTACGTCATCTAGCTACAGGCTGCAGCAAGGATATCTTGGGTGCGCTGCTACTTACTGAGGTCTGATTGGTCAGTTGCTGTTATTTATAGTTTGTAAATTATCATTGTAAATTTGAGTAGATAATTTTAATATTATATTACATGACAGGCTTTACTTAATACACAACATTAATAATCTAAACGTGATGGTAAAGGGGGATGTTGGTTTTAGAGAGGGGATGCTTTTTGTCATTTTTTTGACATGCGGCATGCCATCCCCCTGAATTCGAGCTCTGGATGTTAGCATATGTTAGCATGATGCTAACATGTTTTAACATGATACAAAGAGATTTTAGCATAATGCTGGCATGTTTTATCATGATACTAATACATTCTAACATGATGCTTACACGTTTTAGTATGATGCTAGCATGTTTTAACATGATGCTAGAGGATTTTAACACAATACTGATACATTTCAGCATGATGCTATCACAATTTAACGTAAAACCAGCATGTTTTAACATGAAATGCAAACTTCAAAGTAACTAACAAAAATAAACAATGTGGCACAATCTTTGGCACAATTATTAGTTAAGTATTATGAATAATGTGTTCTGAAAAAAGTAATGAATTATTCTTTTGAGCCACTTCTTTTTTTTTAAAGAATCGGTTTATCTAGTTACAAAAAGTTTTAAATAGTTTGTTCCCAATGATTTTGATCATTTTGTGAGCTCACCAATTCAATGGTCTTGTCACAGCACAACAACTGACATCAGTTTCAGTCTGTTTATTCACACAAAGCTACTATTTAACTTTAAAAGCCTTGGAAGTCACATTGACCACTTTTTAGTATACTTTTATGGTGTTTTTCTTTTTTTGGAACAGTCCCAGTCTTTATTCAACTTTAATTACTGAAAAAGCGTGCCTGGAATATTCTTCAGAGGCATACATGAGTAAATAATGTAGATTTTTCATTTTTAGGTGAACCGTTTCTTTAAGCTGTGTGTCTACAACTGTGTCTTTAGTTGCATGTTTTTACATACCATGACTCCACTTACTGGTTTCAGATTCAGCTTGGGTGGCTCAGAAAAGTGCAAACAAATATGCCCAATTGAAAATAACGAGCTGCATGGTCATTTTAATGGTGAATTTTTCAGAAGAGATTTATTTCTATAATATCTGTTCATCACCCTGTTTCAAGTCATTGCTTATTGTAATCTTTTGCAAGACAAAAATGCATTGTTGTCTACATTTTCTGAGCCAAAGTGATAACTTCCTTTGTGATTGCCTCCTGTAGAAGTGTTCTAATATCATTCAATACTATTTGTCCTTGACATATTTGCATGGCTGAGAGCACAGTGTTACTTATGGTTTACATGTGAACCCCTCTGTACTATTTGTTTAGGACTGCTTCCACATTTTCAACATTTCACTACAGGGCTGTGTACTCAGTTCATAATTTGTTGGCTTGCTTCCTTTTGCTAATAAAGAAGTGTGGGGTTACCTGCCAAGCCAGAACTTTTGGGTGGCTAATATAAGCCGTTATATTAAAGAGATTTTATGTATTGCCAAAACTCAGCTTCATCCTGACACCTAGCTCAGTGTCTCCAAGGCCTTGTTTACCTGTGTAGTATCTGGCTGAGGACTGATAAATCTGCTTGCTCCATAGTCAGACGCCCATTGAAGGTTTGGCCGTGCTTGGGGATGGCTTGAGGAGTCAAGCCCAGCTAAGCAGTAAGCAGTTTCCCTAACCAGAAGGGATGATAGCATTACCATCCCAAAGCTTCTAACTGGCTTGGCTTGACCAAATGTGCAAAGGCAGTCAGGTGCCACTGTAAGACATTTATTTATTGATTGGTCAATCATTGTGTTTACTAAATATCTAGTGCAGTGGTCAGTACTATGGTTATTCTCTTCAGTACTGTTTGATTTAAATATGAAAATATTTACATTTTGAAAATATGAATAATGTAAATATGAATAATGCCTGTTTGGACAAATTGCCTATTTGGAAGTACTATTTTGAAAAATAAGACAAACAAAATGGGGATCAGGTACCACACTTTACAACTTCTTTTACAACTTGATTTGTTGCCACACTTTCCCTAATAACTCTAGACCACTGATTCTACCTATTTAAAGGACATGACATACTGCAATATTGTAGCCAGTGTTATTGTACACCAGTAACAATGTAAACCATTAACAGTTTATAGACTTTTGACTGTAATCACGAATCTTGTGTCTGTGTATATTTATATAATGGTCCTAAAGAGACGGAACAACTATGTCTTTCTCACAACCTCCTATTAGAAATAATAGCATTACTTTACCTTTATAGTGTGTGAAATTTGCAAGCTGTTTGTCAAGCAGCCTATTGGAATGTAGCTCAGGGCTTAAAGTTAATAAATTAATCTCTCTTTGTTTGAAGTGTCTGTCCTCCTTTTTGTTTTGAAGCAAGACACAAATGCTTGTTTACAGAGTTGATTATGGCAAATGCTCCAAATCCTTTTTCTCACCTCTTTGGCTTAACCCAGTCAGATGGGATTGATGACACTGGGTCTGGTCTCCAAGCGAGAGTGTGTTAGGGTCATGGTCACCCTGGGAGTCTGTGGTCACTTGCAAGTTACAACACAGCATCAAACAGTAAACTGTCAGGACAAAAATGAGATGGAAATCCAAAGCATTGCTTTAGCAACAATGTATTTTTAGAAAAGAGGGCAGGAAATGGGATAGAAAACAGGAAATTGAGGAAAGCTGTTTTGCCAGTTCAAGTAAAGAGATGCTAGTTTAAAATCTCAATCCCAAGAATTTTGCTATACCTCTGCCACTATTATAAAATAACAAAAAATATTCCCAAAATTTCCCTGCCCCCAAAAAACAGAACACATTCTAAAATGTAGCAATGTCCGACAAAATGTGTAAATGCATGGCATCTTTCCAAAAGATCTGATATTAAAAAAATATATAATTATCATTTCAGTCTAACATTAACATTCTTGGCAATACAAGCTATATTTGACCAGATTGCAAACCCACAGCCGGTATATAAGCTCATTTAACATAAAAGGGTATGAAAGTCTAATAGTTATTTTTTTCATAACTAGGCTTGACAGGCACTATTAGTGCTATTAACTCAGGGGAAAAATATGAAACAAGTATGATATTAAATTGTTTATAGCAATAACAGAGAAATAGGTTACACAAAAACACACACACACACTCATGGACAGCAGCTGCAAAATTTCAGTGCTACCCTTTTATTCACATTGCATAAATTCCTTGTGTAAAATCCTCTCACAGGCTCTCTCCCTTTGCACACACAGAATTGTTAAAAATGAAAATAAAAAATTTGAGAGGGATGTTGTGGTCAAGTTTTTTGGTGGGCTGGGGGATCCTGTAGCTAAACTTACACAACGGTTACAAAATTTGTCTAATATTTAAACACATTTTAACTAAATATGTTTTATAAAAAACATTTGGAAAATTTACACTGGCAATTTGTAAATTTGGCAATTTACAAAATTACAAAAAACAATCTTGAAATTTATAGAGCTAGTTCATCCAAAAATTAAAATCGTTTACTCAGCCTCATGTCGTTACAAACCTGTATGAATTTCATTTCAGGAACTCAAGCTGCATCTAAACGGTATGGGAAAGCTATCAGCTTTTATGCACTCTGAAACACCTGTTGCAACAATCAATTGCGGGGCGTGGCGTCACAGACGGGGTGACGTCATGACCAAGAAGCTATAAAAGCATGTGCGCTGCGCGGCTCAGGTTAGCTTCTTTCATTCAGCGAAGCGCTCTATGTTGCATTGTTTGTACATTGTTTGTCTTTCCGTGTTTAGTGTAGAAGCAGATATGCCAAAAGCTAAGGGAAAGGCTCGAGCGAGCATTTTAGAGCGTGTGTGTCAAGCATCTATGTGTAGCTAGTTTGGGAGCGAGGCACGTCAGTCAGTTCTTGAGGGGGCTGACTGTCCTCATTGCAAGCTTTTCAGCTTGCGTGTGCTTCACTCCAGAAGGGCTCTCTTTGAGGAGGGAGCCCTAAGTAGCGTTCCTCACAGTGTTGGTCCTGCTTCCGCTGAGGCGGAGCAGTGGCTGCATTCATGGTGTTCGCAGCTGGACCTGATGGAGGGAATTGAGACAGGTGTTTCCCTATCTCACTCCTCACCCGTCAGGTCCTCCTCCCGTTCTCTGGGTTCGGAAGCACGCCATGCAGTTTCTTCCCCCCAGAGGGAGGAATCTGCTCTCCACCTCTCACAGAGGAACTGGACGTTGAGAGTGTGGATGAGCCTGTTGTGTCCCCTCACTATGATGAGCTTGTGGAGGTTGTTACTCAGGCAGTGGCTAAGTTGAATATCGATTGGCCCCCCGAGAAGCAGGCTGTTCAGCATAGGAGCCTCTTAGATGAGAGGTTCCTCAGCAGCCAGCTGACACCTCCACGCCAGAGCCTGCCGTTCTTCCCAGACCTCCACACTGAGGTGTTGAGGTCATGGAGCTGGCTATACTCTACTCTGCTATGCCCCGGGTAGAGCAGATGGTAGCCAGATATCTGTCTCCCGATGCGACGTTGTCTTTGAAGTCTCCGGCCCTGCCCTCCAAGCCGTTAGGAACTACCTCAACGCTTGTGGGCAGAGGGTATGTGGCAGCAGGTCAGGCTTGTGTTTCCCTGCACACTACGCCTGTGTTGCAGGCTTACCAGGCTAAACTGCTGAGGGGAATTGATGAGCGCGAGGGCATCACACTGCCGATTTGTCCCTGCGTGCCACCAAGGAGACCGCCCGTGCCATCGGCAGGTCTATGGCAGCCCTGGTGGCCGCAGAGAGACACTTATGGCTGACCCTGTCTAATATAAAAGAAAAGGACAGGGTGTTTCTCCTGGACGCCCAGCTAGTGCCTTCTGGGCTATTCAACGACTTGATCAATACGGTCAGTGATAGGTACCAGGAGGCACGGAAACAGACATAGGCATTCCAGCGTTTCCTCCCTCGCTGCTCTCATTCCCTTGGGACTCTCTGAGGAGAGTTGGTGACCTACAGGGCCTCTTAGTGGCCCCTACTCATCTAGACTTTGCACCTGGCTTGGCCAAAGTATTTCTCTATACTATGGGTTATGTTGCCAAAGTGCCTTCCTCTACTCTACGACCGGTCATGCTCCAGGCATTCTGTCGTTCTCCCTTCGGGGACAAAGACCAGTAGAAACTAAATTGTGTGTGTCCAGTGTGAGCACTGCACACGTATGTCCACAGAGCCCAGTGGAGAAAGTCTGACCAGCTGTTGGTCTGTTTCGGCCTACACAAGAGGGGTCAACCTGCCTCTAAGCAAAGGCTTAGCCGCTGGATTGTTGATGCAATTTATATCTCCTATGAAGCCTCTGGACTTCCCCCTCCTCTGGGGACCAAAGCACACTCCACCCGGGATATGGCAGCCTCTAACGCCTTTTCAGCAGGTGTCCCAATACAGGACATGCTGCTGGATGGTCCACTCCTCTGACCTTTGTCAGATATTACGGCCTGGATGTCCAGGCCACTCCTAGTTCCTCTTTCCTGGTGCCTTAAGGCCGCAACATAGGGCAGGGGTCCCTTCACTATGGCGGAGTTGGTATCTCGTTCCCATATCGTTTCAACGCAGCTCGAGTTCCTGAAAGGGAACATCTCAGGTTATGTATGTAACCCTGGTTCCCTGAAGGGAACGAGACTCGAGGCCATACCTCAGGTACCACCTGCCTATGCCCTTTTCATTCACTTTCGAAGCTAACCCGAGCCGCACAGCGCACATGCTTTTATAGCTTCCTGGTCTTGACGTCACCCCGTCTGTGACACCACGCCCGCAAATGATTGTTGCAACAGGTGTTTCAGAGTGCATAAAAGCTGATAGCGTTCCGCAGCGTGTGGTTCCCTTAAGGGAACCAGGGTTACATACCTAACCTGAGACGTTTCTTCTGTTGAACACAAAGAAGATATTCTGAAGAATATAGCAAACAGTTAACCAAACAGTTGCTGGTAGCCTTTGACTTCCATAGATCTTTTCTTCATATGCCAATAATATAAACTTAGATGGAAAGAAAAGGGTGATCACTTTTGATTGGAATGCAATAGAGCATACAATACGCATACATAATGTTATGTCAGATGAATGTCTCTAAAAACTACTCAAATAAATATCATACTTTCTGTTTTCTTTTTAAAGAATGTCAAAGGCTGCACCTGAACTGTTCTCTTGGAAAATGTAAAAAAATATGAAGACATGCTTGAGCTCATGTGCTTCTCCTTTCTGAGTTCTGATTGGTCAATTGCTGGTATTTGTAGTTTGTTAAGTAGAGAATTTTTATATTATATTTGCATGATAAACTTTAGATAATGCACAACATTGAAAATCTAAAGGGGATGGTAAGTGGGGGTGGTGGTTTTACAGAGGAGATGCTTTTTGTCATTTTTCTCAACAAACACATCTCTTCTTGATTGAGCCCTGCTTGTGGGGACATTTGGTGCCCACAATGGTAGAAAAACAAGAACACACACGTTTTATGGAACAAATCGAAATGAATGGTATCCTGTCTCTGTGTCTCTTTCTTAGTGCCAGTACAGTGTTACAGTAAATGGCACAGGTTGTTATCTTCTCAATAACAGAGAAAAAAAGCACAGCTACATTTTGCTCTGTAATGATCATGACTCTGATCCAGACTGTCCCACAGTACTGTGTAATTAAGTGAAACTGAACACCAGCAGCAACTATGCATACTGTGTTCACTGCTCCATCACTTTCATTGAAAAAGATAACAGTGCTTCCTGTCCACCTGTCTTTTAACAGTGAACTCAAATTAATGACATAGGCTTTTAAACGTATGTCAGAGCTGCAGTGCAGTGATGCAGCATTTGTGCATTTTGAGTTCAGACTGTTAAAAGAGTTATTTCCTAATTATTACTTAGATGTCAAATAAAGTATCCTGGCATATTTAAGCCCCTTTCCTGTAGCTAAACTGGTAGAGTATGATGCTAACAATGCCAAGGTCAAGGGTTCAGTTCAAAAGGACTGCATGTACCGATAAAATGTAAATTCTGAATGTACTGTATGTGCATTTAGTGATGGAAATATCTGCCGAGTCCTTAAATATAATGTAAAAGGTTCACACTGTATGCTAAACATGTTTTTGCTGCAGCTCAACACAAAAACTAAAGTGATTTTTTTAGACTAATGCTCTGCATCTTTAAAAATTGTTTATATGCTTTATGTTTTATATGTTTTTAAATATGGTAAATGATAAAATGAATTTAATTGTGTAAAAATAATTTAGCTGGAGCGCATTTACATACACATTAATCCACATAGATCAGAACCCAATCCCCAAAATGTAGCTATAAACTGGGTTCAGTAAGGTTTAATAAATTGAATGTGGTATATGTGCCTGTCACTGTATGGAACTAGCAAACCTGACAACATTTTTTTCAGTGAGTGAATAATTCAGTTATTTTATGCTTCATAGAAGCCTCCTAATTCCGAAAGATCGTGTTGATAAATAGGTTCATATTTTGTATTGTGTATGTATTTCTGCTTATGTGTGTTGTGTGAAGCAGAACTTTGTGGTAAGTGAAGGCTGCTGGTTATGACACATGGGCTTTTCCAGGAATATATGTTGGGATGACGTGAGACGATGCCGTGGAATGTTCTTTTGGCAGAGCAGTAGGCAGTGTCCTGATACAAGTAGTGCTCCTTTTGCATTTTTGATAAAGAGCCGTGTCTGTGGCCATCCCTGAAGCCCTGTTCATCCAAAAAGCTTCTCCCTGGCTGAGAGAGCTGGGAAATAAGAGTTTCTTCCATGGATTTTAGTGTCCTAATTTCAAGAGTTAGGAGATATGTATTTTCTTCACTTCAAAGAGCCATGCACTGAAAACAGCCTAGTCAGAGAAGCCTTTACAAGCCTTGCAATCTGCTTTCTTCATCAATGCCACCTTCACAAAGGCCTGGCTGGAAGGCCGTAGTCTGATACCCCTGAGGCGAGTGGCAGAGAATAGCTGTGTTTTACTGTCCTTAAGTTTAATGAATAAAACAGTAGTCACGTCATTAGCCGGTGCTGTGACCAAAGGATCTAAGTACCAGAACCCTTTTATCTGCCCAAAAGTGTGTTTGTGTGTGTGGCTAGATGCAGGGTTTTGAAAGGGGGGGGGAAACACAGTGTTTATTCTGTGGCAGTAGATTTGATAAGAGCAGCAAGTAAAAGTAAAAAAATGTGTTCTGGAAAGGAACTCTGCAGTCTGATAACAGAAGAATTTATCTATGGCACATTTACACTAAATAAGATGCAGTACTTAGAATGTGAATAAATACAACAGCTGGAAGATACTGGGAGAGTTTAAAGCAGTGGTTCTCAGTGGCTTTTTTTTTCAGAATCCAGATTTAAGATATTGTGATGAACTAACACAGTATCAGCATTTATTACCTGTTTTTTGATTAGTTATTTTACCTTAGTTTTGTTTATGTTTTAGGGGAGAAAACCTCTTTGTGTTGGCATCCACCTAATTTGGCCAGATTCTACTAAGTGACAAATTAATTTGTGAACACAAATACCAATAATATATAATATAAATAGCAATATATCTGCTCACACAGTCTTCAACAAAAGATTTGTTGTGTTTTCTTCTATGTATTTAATGGAAGAAAGTTTCGAATTATGGAAATGGAAAAAACTGATAAACAGTAATTGTGTTGAGAATAATTGTGTGAACTGATTCTTATTAGTAGTGCAAACATTTATATAAAGATGTTTGTGGTCAGGACAGGTTATCTTAACCTAATTACAGGTGTGGTATACTTGGTATTAGTTGTGGTATAACTTTGTAACGGTGGCTGCCGACAAACAAAAAAAACAGTGATGGCGGGAATCGAACCCAGGCAAGTGTGGTCGAGGTGCCGAAACGCTCGCAATGCCGTAACTACTCAATGCAATGCCATCACCACCAACTTAATTTGTCCGTTATTTCCTCCTTGATTTTCAAATAAAAAAAAAAAAATAGAATAAAAGTTTGTTTCAGGCGCCAGGCAGGCTTTCACTGCCAATTTATAAATAGTCCACTTGTTACACAAGCCACCAGTTATATACCAAAATAGAAAAGAAAAGAGAACACTTCACGCCAAGCTATTCATTTTAAAGTATATGTATTTATATGCATTTATTTGCATGTATTTATTTAATTTAATTGTGTTAACTCAAATGCCAACCTCTTGCCAATATCAAACAAAACAAAAAAGAGGCGAAACCACAAAAACAAAACATTTACAACAATGCGTGAAGAAAGAAAGAAAAAAAATATATATAGAATAGATGAAATGGTTGAATGAGTAAGTGTGTGTAAGGCGTGTGGGTGCAGTGTGTGTGTGATGAGCCGTAACAATTCCAATGTAGTGAATGAGAAACTTTACGGGAGGTTGTAGGAGTTGTAGGGGAATGGATTCCGGTAGTAATACCTATTTTGCTGGTCTTTTGGGGTCGTTGTAATGTTTACGGTTACTGCAGCCAGCGTCCGGAAAAGCAGGATAGGCGTTCCCTCGCCACTCTCACCAGCACTGTAAGCAGCGTCCCCCACAAAAATAATGCCACCTCTTAATCCACATAGATATTCCATACACGTACTTCCATCTTCCACACCAACCTGAACCTGTTATGTTCACCTATACACTTCCGTTGGTGACGACACTTCCTGTTTTGCATGTGTTTTTATAGGCTCTTTCGGTTTTGTTTTTATGTTGCCGTGGGTTTTCCTCTTAATCGCCACAACTTTGTGCGAACCTTTAAACCAACCGTCTTTTGTGTTCTGGTACAATGTAAAGCCACTGAAGTTATCAGACATTAACTGTGGGTGTGGCATTTCCTGTTTCACAACAGTCTGTGTCACAAAAATAACCCCAAAAATAAGTGTAATTTTCTCCTAGTAACATGGCAGCAAACATTGGATAGCCTGCGTCTTTTATCATTTTTGGAGAATGTGATTCTACAGTGTGGCCAAAAATAAACAAAGCCAGGTTAATCTCCCTCACAGGCCATCTTTGTCTAATCAATTTGGCGAAAGTTAAACATCAAACGCCAGCTCTTGGTTGCTGCTCATCATGAGGTAGAGTGGATGATTGTTTTATCAAGTGGAATTCTTAGATAGAGAGACTAACACCCCACAAACCCAAACACGAGATTTTGACAAAGTGAGTAGGAGAGCAGCAACATTGCCACCTCCAGCTAGAGAATTTAAACAATTGCTCTTAAACACAAATGAGAAACATATTACCTATATTATTAATTATATGTTTTCTGTGTCGTGTGATGGCTAGCATTACGGTTGGGTAAACTGATCTGTCTGCTTCCTGACCTAAGCCCCAGTTAGTTAAGTATTAGTAGTATTAATAGCAAGACTATGTGCCAGATTTATAGATAGAGCAGCAGCACCACTCCAGGAGGGATGAAGGCCATCTTTTCTCAACAGGATAGGTATAAAGTTTGGATGTGTGTCTCAAAATCTGAAATGTTCTCAGTCAGCCTAACTATTTCCATGCGTTTTATCTGGATTTATGTGAAGCCCTCAATGCTGACAGAGAGGTCTACACTAAATGTGGCAAACAGTGCATGTAACAATAACAGGGGAATATGCCATGACATACCAACGTGTTTGTTGATTTAATCCAATTTACCACAGTTGTTTGAGGAACTCGAAATAGATTAAATGCAGGAGAGAAAAGACAGTAAATACAAAACACAAGCTAATTGGCTAGCATGATGCTAATAGAACTATAATAGAACAGTTAAAAGTTTCAATCACTTCCAACTTACATTATGACATCATTTTCCATCATGAAAATGTTCCCACCATTTTGAATTGTTTGGGCATCTACATGATGGCCAGTCAGGTCAATCAGAACAGCTTATTCACTATCCATCTTCAAAAAAAGACTAAAAACACTTCCGACAGCACATCTTTTCTGACAGC
>JAZGTK010005741.1:0-21894 GCA_036877625.1 Ambastaia sidthimunki
GAATGATTCTTCTGAACTATCTGAAATGGATCTGGGTTTACATGTCTGGGGGGAAATCTAACTTTAAAAATGTATTAGTTGTACCTGCCTATTAAGCTGGGATAGGAGAAAGTATTGTAATATTTTTTAAAAGTTTAAAAGTTTTGCCTTTTTTTACTCCAGTGCTCCAAATGATGAGTGTTCTGAAGAAGCCAAGAAAAAACTAAAGGCTGACCATGAGCGATGTGCCAATTTATGGTGTAAGTATCATTTACTTGATATTAAACAGCAGTATTATGCAGGTCAAAATTAGATACTAGATCAAATAGAACCTTAATATGTGTAAAAGCGCTTATGTAATAAAATGAATGTGTAATACTAGAACTGTAACATTTTTTAAACATGGTATATTGTTTTTACTCACTAAATGTTTTACAGTCTGTGAAGAATGTAAGGAGTATTTTATGGAGCAGTGCCCTGCCCATGGGCCCCCTGTGTTTGTGCCAGACACCCCTGTGGAATCAGGGGTGCCCAACCGGGCAGCTCTCACTGTACCCTCTGGCATCAAGGTCCTTAGAGAAAGAGATAAAGTGAACGTCTATTGTATGGATGAAAACATACCAAAGGGGGCACTGTTTGGTCCTTATCAAGGCCAACTGATGGCCTCAGATAAACCTTCTGGACCATATTCTTGGATGGTGGGTTGTGTTAAGTAGCTTTAATAAGACTGAATAACATTTTTTAATATTATAATATTAATGGTAATTTATTTATTATAGATTGTTGATAAGGACAACAGATATAAATTTATTGATGGGAGTGATGAAACTACAGCTAACTGGATGAGGTAATACAACGCTACTGAAATGTTTAAGTTTTTTTTTCGTTTATTTTGTGATTTTAGCGACTAATTTTGTTTGCGTCTCAGGTTTATACGGATTTCCTCTGATGAGAATGAAAAGAACCTGAGTGCGCTT
Organism: Ambastaia sidthimunki; assembly: GCA_036877625.1. NCBI lineage: Eukaryota > Metazoa > Chordata > Actinopteri > Cypriniformes > Botiidae > Ambastaia > Ambastaia sidthimunki. Next base: position 957 of record JAZGTK010005741.1, read on the forward strand.
CAGCACGGCAAGCACATCTACTTCCGTGTGTGTCGGAGGATGAAGGTGGGCGATAAACTTTGCGTGTGGTACAGCGACGAATATTTAAGCCAGGTGCAGAGTGTGTCTCAAGACAGCATTGACCGCAACTTGGACACAGGTGAGACGCCCCTTGCAGATTGGAAAAATACATTTAAACTGAACTAAAAAGGTTTATTTTTAGACATTTTGAATGAACTCATTTTCTAAAGGATAACTGCAGACTCTTATTAGGTTTCAACAGTGTCAGTTTAAAGGTGCTTGTTAAGAAAGAAGTTGTGTATTCTAGAATGCTAACTTACAATAGTAAAAACTCCTTGCTAGATTTCTGTTGCCTTGGAAATACAAATTAACAAAATATTATAAAAACACAACAGTATGTTCTGTGTAACAGCATGTTCTCAGAGGTTGTAAATAACATCGGTTGTTAATTGTTGTCCCTGATATGTAGACAATAACAATCTTATTCTATGGGTGCTCTGCAGTGATTATATAGTAGCTAGGTGTTACATATATACATTATAGCTGTTACTATATCACAGCTGGAACGTTGTATAGGCCAATCAGCATACAGAACCAGAATTATCTGCTTTACATTGGCAAATTTTTAATCTTGTTAAGACTCGTCCATCTTATTAAAATCTACTCACGAATAGCAGTTTGATTTTGAGATTTGGTCGTCAAAAAAATACAAGAAGATGTATTCCAGATCTGCAGTGGTTTGCCAGGTAAGTAAAAAAGGATTATATTTTTATTGCAGAATTTTTCTACTTGACATTGATCACACAGTATTATTGATGTGTGGATAATGTTGCCTATAAGTTCATATTATCGCTGTTGTATCACAGGAATGAAATTACATAACCAACAACCAGAGGAGCCCAAAGGTCCAGTGCTAAGATCTGCACTTCAAGGCAGAAGGACCCTCAGCAAACATGGAAATGATGAGGCAGAGAACCAGCCCCAGGCCAAGAAAAAGAAGATTGACCTCATTTTCAAAGATGTCCTGGAAGCATCTCTGGAGGCTAATCAAAGTCAGAACATCCCCCACAACAGCACCTTGTCTTTTCCAAGAACGAGAACAAATGTCTGCCAGGTTTTTAGTCAGCCTGATGCAGAGTGCAAAGAGTCTGTCTTCACCTCTGGATTGGCTTCCATGGAACACCTTGAAAGTAGCTTTGATGCAAAATGTATTAAAATGGAAGAAACAGAAGAGGAGGTGTCCATGTCTGGTGAAGGACCTTCAACATCTTTCTGCCCAAACTGTGTGAGGCTAAAAAGAAGAATCCGTGAGCTGGAGGCTGAATTACTCCGTGTCAGAGGGCAAGGGCAGACTGAAGTAACACCTTTGCTTCCATCTGACCCCATACCCAGTGAAGACATCAAAGGTAGGTTTATACCTGGATGACACACTTCTGTGGATGAGAGCTATTCTGCACCAGATTAATATTGATGTAGATTTTGGTTTAGATGTTCAATGTTTATGACAGCAAAAGAAGTTTGGAAACCTTTGTCTCTTTGTCATTGATTGCTTGAATTCTTTTGCTGTTTTGTGCCTTTTTCATCATGGATCATGTGATTGCCATATTTGTTGGAATGTTTAAAATGGAAATGCTCATTTTAATTAAAACGTTTATTGAAATCATAAATGCGTGTTTTCTTTGTGAAACCTGCTACAATGGTGTAACCTTTTATCATTTGGATAAATTGGTTTCTTTTTGAGAACTAAAAACAGGTTAGAGAATAGTCAAAAATAAGAACTATCTATTTGTGAATGTTTATTGGTGGATAAAATAACATTTCAGATCAATTTAGAAGGTTTTGAAAAAGTATGGCATCCATTATTAGGTGTTTTCTGCAAACCTTTGTTCAAACTAACAAATAAATGACAGTATCTTCAAAAAACCTGTCATCTTGATTGGTATAAAAATTAATTTAGCCTCTGTTTTCCCATTTGTTGTAGAAGCCATGACACCCATGGTCCTGGAAGAGGATGACCAGGACGTTGATTCGGCAGATGAATCAATTTCTGCTGACCTCATGGTGGCTACGGACGAGTCCTCGAAGCTTTCGGTGGGCTCAGGGCGTCGGATTCGACGCTTCAAACAGGAGTGGCTGAAGAAGTTCTGGTTTCTTCGCTACTCGCCCACGCTGAATGAAATGTGGTGCCATGTCTGCCGCCAATACACTGTCCAATCTTCTCGCACCTCAGCTTTTATCATTGGTTCCAAGCAGTTCAAGATCCATACCATCAAACTGCACAGCCAAAGCAACCTGCACAAGAAGTGTTTGCAGTTGTACAAGCTACGCATGCATCCAGAGAAGACCGAAGAGATGTGTCGAAACATGTTGACGCTCTTCAACGCAGCCTACCATTTGGCTTTGGAAGGAAGGCCTTTTTCTGACCTGCGACCCCTTGCGGAGCTTCTTAAAAAGTGTGAACTGAAGGTGGTGGATCAGTACATGAATGAGAACGACTGTCAGATTCTCATCCAACACATTGCTCGAGCCTTCAAAGAAGATTTGGCAGAGAAGATCCGCCTTTCACCATTCCTGAGCATCATCATGGATGGACAGAATGACGATCTCCTGGTTGACACTGTTGCTGTTTATGTGCAGTTCACAACCACAGACGGGCTTCCTGCCACTGAGTTTCTTTCTCTGCAAAGGCTTTGTGAAGGCAATGTGGAAGGCTACCTTCAGGCAGTGGATCGTGCCTTTGGCGGTCTTGGTCTAAGACTGCAGGACATGCTTGTGGTTGGTTTAGGAATTGATGGTTCCAACATCTCATCCAATCTGAGGGCAAATCTTTATGTGGCTGTACGAAAGACAATCCCTTGGGTTTTGTGTCTACCTGTGATGATCCATCGACCCCATTTTGAGGTACTGGATGCCATTAGTGGGAAGGAGCTCTCTTGCTTGGAGGATCTGGAGAACAACTTGAAACAGCTGCTCAGCTTCTATCGTTATTCTCCACGTATGATGGCTGAGCTGAGATCAACAGCACCAACGCTGTCTGAGGAAACAGAGATTTTGGGGGATATAAGGGCCATTCGTTGGATCATAGGGGAGCCCAATGTTCTCAATGCCCTCATCAAAGATTACCTGGATGTGGTTGCTCACTTGAAGAGCATAAGCAGCCAGACCCAAAGGGGTGACACGGCTGCCATCGCATTGTCCCTCCTACAGTTTCTGTTGGACTACCAATCTGTAAAGTTGATCTATTTTCTTTTGGACATCATTGCTGTCTTTTCACGCCTTGCATTTATCTTTAAGGGGGACTATTTGTTAGCATCACAGGTGGATGCAAAAATTGAGGATGCCATTCAGAAGATTGGTCAGTTGGTGGACTCTCCGGGGGTGTATCTTCAGGAGTTTGAGGACAGCTTCCGTGAGAGTTTCAATGGTGTGGACCTCAAGAACTTACGTGTTGCAGAGTCTAAGTTCCAATCCATTCGTGAGAAGATCTGTCAGAGGAGTCAAGGCATCCTTGCCCAACGTTTTGATCCACACAGTCGTAAGGTTGTACAGGCCTGTCAGATCCTTGACCTGGCCTCGTGGCCCCTTAACAGAAATGATCTTGGTGCCTACGGAGAGGAGGAGATTCTTCTCATTTTTGACCACCTAGAGACTGTTCCTTCATCTGGCTGTAAGATCTTGCAAGAAAGAACAGATGCCAGAGCAAATCTTGTGGTGGAATGGAGGGATCTGAAAGCCGATTATGGTAGCGTCAATGGTTTTAAAGAGGTAGTGAGCCACATCTTCAAATACAGGCAACGTTTTCCACTGCTTAATCACATCCTGCAGGTTGTTAGGGTTTTACCGACGTCAACGGTCTGCTGCGATAAAGGAAGGGGGTCGTTACAGAAAATGCACAGAAATTGTCGTTCCAGGCTGACTGTGGATCAGACAAACGATCTGCTCACCTTAGCCGTTAACGGCCCACCCATCGGGAGCTTTGATGGAAAACGAGCACTGGACAGCTGGTTTGAAGAGAAGTCGGGGAACAGCTATTCACTCTCGGCAGAGGTGCTGAGTAGAATGTCCACCTCCGAACAAAAGTCTGTGTTGCACAATATGGATATGAATGCAGAGTTTTATCCTGACTGATCAGAGCCAATTGCTTAGCCAAAATAATTCCAAAAAGCCATCTCATTGGACAATGGCTGATCTGGACTATAATGAGATTGGCCAAGTTTTTTCACATTGGCCCTGCTGCTAAAATGGCCCGGTTCAGCGTTTTCCCTAAGAGTAGGTATGAATGGCTTGCAGGTCACAGGCACATGAAATGGTTATGATGTGTTCAAATGTTTTGGTTCCAAAGAGAAAGTTGCTATTTTTTTTTAGTGGTGAAGATTGTTGTCATTCAGTAAATGTTTGACTGAGTGTTTAGAAAAACAAATTTTCATAATTACATCAGGCATTAGTCACTTTCACATTAAATCCATTAACTTGTGGTCACTGTTTTTCGTGCCACAAAAGCTATTTACACAGCCAAATTAACATTTCTTTTAATCGTATTGCTACCATTTACACATCAACCCTGTGATGTAATTTGCGTAAAATTACTTTCCATTGTCCAAGTAACCGCTAAATAAAACGATGACACTTAAGTATATGTGAAAGCAAGTATTGATGAGTAAAACCTCCTCACAGTGTCTTTTATCAATACTGCTTCTAGCAAATCCTTTTATTACTCTATCTGCAATATAAGTAAAACAGTCAGTCTGTATTAGTATGTTGGCTGTATATAAAAACTATATAACAGTACTTCATTTTTCTAGCATGTTCTGTATGCTTGTAATCAATGTTTGAAATGGATATAGCCACTATTTTGCCATGCAGTATATTCTTGCCGTGTCACAGACGTTTTTTTGTTTTTAATGACTCATAAACTATTATGATTCTGTGTAAATCTTGGAAATATGGATGTGCCATAATTCTTTATGCAATTGGGCACCTATAATGTGCAGTTTACATCAAATATATAAACTAACTTTAGGTTTAAGATGAATAAATATGCAGTTTGAATGCCTTACAGTCATTTGGGAAAAAAGACTTTTTTTGCGCATTAGTTGTGGGCGTTTGGTTTTATGTGGTATGTTTTATATACACCCACTGGTGTATGTGACCTTGCACCTCTGACCCTATACCAATTATATATGGTTGAAGCATTTGTACCCCTCATAGATATGCATTTATATATGTTTACCGTTTACATACACTTATATTGCAGCACAACGATCATCTAAATGTATCTCAACTGTAGGAAACACAGTCGCAAGAAACAATGAATCACACATTCGAACGTTCACTCGAATTTGCCTGCAGACCGAAAACATGGTTTGTGGCTATTTAGTGTTGGAAGAGATTGTAAAACATTTTAGAACGTAACAGCTTTTGGATTTTTGATTGTCTTATTTCATGCTTGGCACTTTTGAAGTATTTTGTACATTTTCTGTCTTTGGCATCATCAGATGTTTCTCATAGACTTTTAGTGTTTTCCTGCCTTGCCACTAAATTCAATTTTATTATACCTGTGCAATATATTTACTCTTACATTGTATATTGTTAAATACAAACAGTCAAATACTTAATGTTTCTTAAGACAAAACTGTGGATGTTTAAGTGAATCAAAACAGAGCATGTTTTTACTAAATGTTTCTGGAGTTTTAGTTTTTTTTGTCTTGTTTTTTAGATCTTCGTGGTTTTCATTCAGACATGAATCTAATTTGTCACTTTTTAAAGAAAGTCTGATAATAGACAAGTTGCACAATGTTGCGGTTGTTTGGTTCATGTTGTGTTGTAAAGCATTATTATTTTTACTTACTGAAATGATGTAATCTGATGTATATCTTAAAAGAATCTATAACAAATCACTAAATAGGAAATACAGACAGTATAAGAATATTGATTGTGTTAACAGTTGTCAAATCTTAAGGAGCAATTAAATGCAGTTCTGTCTAAACTTACACTAACTATCCATGTGTACAGGCTTAGACTGGTGTACTTTTGATGTGCTGAAACATAAGACACGTTTTTACAAACATTAGTTTCAAGTGATATTTTAGAATCACTGAAACAGCTTGTCTTTCTTTTACAATTTATTTTATTGAGCACGTCTGAAAATTTAGCATGCATTCACACAGGTGTGTGTTTATGGGAACAGTGTGCCTGTGTCATTTCAATAAATCCATTTTTATCATATTGAATGTAAATGTCAAACGCAGAAACGGCATCGTAAGCAAAAGACGATTCTCGTTTAATATGTCCAACTATTGTGTGGTTCACATAAACTCAAAATGCTATTTTTGCCCCGATTAATAATTTTCTGTACCTACATCTGTTCTCTATTTGAGCAGCAATACAATGTATTAAGAGTAATATATGAGCTGCCAAAAAGCTTTTTTCAGTATGTGAATGTTCCAAATGCTTTTAAATATATTAGACTGTTACCTCACAATGAGGTATGTAATTCAGTGAATCATTTAAAGTAATAGCTGTCAATGCAAACTTTTTGTGTTTGTTTGTTTGTTTTGTTTTGTTTAAGAATGGACTCATTGTTGGGAGAAACATGTATTATGTGGATGAGTGCCAAGATACTTTTGAATGTTGACATTGAATGGTTTTTATTAAGATAACCGTTGGCTTTGTTTATTTTTCTTCTGGTAAGATGTGGGATAATTTTCACAATGTTTCTGTGTTTTATCCTTAGCTGTTTTCCTTTTAATGGTGAATTCTCATAAAATGAGCCAAATCCATTACGTTTGTTTATTATAGCTTCATAGTCCTTTTTCTTTCATGAAACATTGTGTACCAAACATACATATTCATGTCAATATTGATTTTTTAATTTTTCTTAATTTAGTTTTCATGTAATCACAATAATGTGCATTGTTGCATCATGAATTATGACGTGTTATTTGAAATATATTACTGTATTAGGAACATGTATTATTGATGATCTGTTTGCATCTGGGAGAGACCAGGTAAGGCCTAAGTCGCTTCTGACTTGAGATTATTTTCAATAGGAATGTGAAAATGGCTCTATATTCTTATTCAGTGTCCTTTTGCAAAGAGAAACATGTCAATCATTTACATAATCACACATTTAGCGTATCTTCCTGAGAACATAACACTGGAAACTCAAGAATATGAACTACATGTGAATTTCAGTAAATCTATACCTGAAGAATGTGGACATGTATTAGCATATGAAATCTATATTAAACAAATAATGCTTTAATAAAGTTTTTTAATTATTTTATTTATCATTGTCATGGTGTTTTTTCATTGGTGCTCGTAATTATCTCCCCATTTGTAGATGATAAAGTTCAAATGGTATGATTCAACTATAACAGTTTCCTATTATTGCACATTTTCCAAGTTTGGCTATTTGTGTTGTCCTGCTACAACCTGGATTTGCCAGACACACACACACACACACACATTATTTCAAGTTCTGCTCAGAAAGCCACAGACCAAACAAAGATCAAGTGCTCTTTGTTGTTTGTCTTACCACTGCTGCATTGTTCACCCGTGCCTAGATTTGCTGCTTTAAACGCAGTCCCAGGCCTAGTGTCAGGAAACAAGCCAATTGTCATGCCGTCCCCTGGATATTAGCATTCTGACATGTGATGGATTTTTTTCCTTTGGTAATGTGGGAGAAAAGCAACAACATGAGTATTTGTGTGGGCTGCCACACAAACATCACCACTACTGTCCATACAACTGTCTTTTAAATACCAATAAGACCCATTCGCTTAACCCCGATTGTTTCGCTGTTTCGAAATACAGATTCATAGTTGTATGGTGTGGCCTTTCAGATTGAGACTGAAATAAGGGTGGCTTTCAGAGGACAGTTCCATTGAGTGCTTCCATGACTGCAGAAAAGCTCTGGGTGAAGTGACACAGGCCTTATTGTCACCACCAGCTGCAGAATTGGACAACATAGCAGAAGAAATTCAGTTTAAATGCCAGTTGTCACACTGTACTGAAAGAGAGACAATTAGATTAAACTTTATTTTTGCAAATGCCCAGATATTTTTTGCTACGAGTCTGTTGCTTGATGTTATGTGACCCTTATGTGTTTTGGTTGTGCAAAAAGCACCTAAGCATTAAATAAACGTGAAATGCACAGATTTTTTAAAATATATCTTAAAAAGTCTAGTAATTTTAGGCTGTATCGATTGTCTATTCGTGTATAAGGGAAAACTAAACCCCCACACATAATGACTGTCCTGAGTCATGTTTACAATTTTAATGCTTGTTTTGTTTTACTAACTGTTTGCTAGAGAATATCACTAAATATAAGGTGCTTAAGCTATAACTATTAGGAAAAAATAAAGCCACATTTTGGGATCAGTTTGGTTTTGGCCACAATCAATGACATCATTCATGTAGGGCAAGGGTGAGGTTGGGCGAGAGCTCGCGCAGTTGGCGCAAGGAATGCTTTTGGACTGTTGCAACGCACGAGCTTGAACGTTCCTGATATCTAAACATCTGAAACACGGTAAGTGATATTTAATATTAGGCCGAAACGTTCTTATAACGTTCGTTTTACTTTTGGAAATATAGTTTAACGTATATATAGTATAACGAAATATAGTATAACGATTCTAATGGCTCTTTTCAATAATGTTTTATGCATTTTGTTTTTCTATTTAACCTTTTGGAATTTCATTGTTTTAATAATTTAGTTTTATCTTGTAGGTCAGTAAGACTTTCCTAGAATAAGAGCTCTATTGTTGCATAATTTTTAAGTATTTCGAACAAAATCCTATGCCTTTATATACATACAAATGCATCTTTATATAAAGCATATAACATTTGCTTTTTCACTTTCACCGGCTGAGGTCGTTAAATTTTTAGTTTGTGGATGTATTTCCAGTCTTTCAAAGGTCAGGATTGTCTCATAATGAAGTTCTCTGTTGGACTGTTTCTGGTGGTCTGTTGCGTGACTCTTAGTTTAGGTGAGTTTCAGGCTTATGATAATTATTCTGCGGCTGGTTTCGTCTGTTTTTGTTCACGATCTCAATGCTTCTCATTTGAAACAGGCGTTAAGCATTATGGAATGCGATTCTCCTCTGCAGGCTCAGCGCTCAGATGCTACAAGTGTGAGGATTACTTCGGGGGCCGATGCGCAGTACAGCAAGTTTGTTCGTACGAGGACGCGTGTTTATATCTGCATGAGAAAGGTTAGTGTGCTTAGTATGTCAGAAGTAGAACAGGATTTTAGTATACAGTTTGCATTCGTTTTATTTATTTTGGTAATGTAGTGTTTGATATATTACAAATATTTTAATAGAAAAATAACAGTTAACATATTTAATAACATTTATTCATATCCTATCCTTTTTAAAATACACTAGGTATAAAACAGTCTATAAAGTTGCCTAACTTAATAATGAATAAAATAACTAAACAAATGTCTTATTGTTGTCACCTGTTACAGGTGGAAAGACCATTCGCCGGTGCATTCGGTACACCGACTGCGACAACTCCCGTCTGTCCCAGAAGTTCCCGTCGATATCCGAATACACGTACAGGTGCTGCAACACTGATTTGTGTAACGGCGCTCCAGTGACCGGCGCGGGCACATCGTTCCTGTCCCTGCTGGCGGTGCTGTCCGGCCTCTGGTGGTGCTGTTTCACTGCTTGAGTTTTGTTGCTGTTGATTCATGCAAACTTGAAGTGTGCTATAGGCTTTATGTTGTCTTAACACTCATGATTATCTATTTTCAATTCATGCTATAATTTAGCGAAAGTTTCGTGTCACCTAACTGTTTAAATATGTAAAGCCCTATTAGTTGTAAACTATTTTTATTGTAGGTACTAATTTGCTCTTTTAAGCTTTATCGTTTCTCTTTGTCTTTTCAATTGTTGCTTTGGCTCTTTTATAATGTTTTCTTCACTTTTATTTATCTTTTTATTTTGTATTATTTTTCTAACGTTATAAAAATGCATTAAAAAGCCCGATTTTTACACATTTGACTGTTGTATGTGGTACCTTCACATCAATAATATAACCAATTTAAAAACAAACATTCAGTTTTGGGGTTTCTTTGACAAACGTGGGTTAATCACAGAAGAGCATTTGTCCAGTGTCAATTCACCTGAAACAAAATTCAGCACCGTGGACAGCTCCTGTGGTCACCCAGCACCTATAACCTCAATCTTACTGTAAAAAAACTCATCTGTTGAGTTCATTTAAAGACCGTTTTAATACCTTCTGAACCCAAATGGACTCTTCAGCATCTTAGAAATGTCTTTGTGTGAGTTCATCAAGAGTTTACTATCTCTTGTAAAAGATCTCACTAATCTCAAACAGTGTACCCATCTGTTGACCCCTAATCCTGTGATATAACACATTGTTTTTTGAAAAGTAAACTCCAGGAATTCTTTTAGTCAGATATAAAATTTCACTTTATTAAATGCATAAAATATGCAAAAAACACAAAATAAATTAACACAGATTAATTAGTGTACAGGAGTCATTTGTAAGGGACAACACAAACACGATAAGGAAATGTGAGAGGTTGAGGTCACGTAGTTGCACAAGCCCAAAATACAATGTAAACACACACACAAAGAACATTTAGTTACAACAGTCACATTAAAAACAAATGGATTACATAAACAATCACATCTCATGAACAAAGATAAACAAAAATGGTATTTTTATGGTCTTAAAACCCAATATAGAAACAAATGCCACATATTTGCTTTGACAGGAATGATAATGAATAAAGACTGCATCCACTTTTCACTTTTTAGTGTTAAATCCCTGAAATTACTGAACAATTCACCCAAAAATGATAACTGACACTTGGAATGTGAGTGAACATGTTGTACAGACCACATACATTGAAATTGTAAGGAGCACAAATCTTCATTTGTGTTCCACAAAAGACAAAATATTCGGAATGACATTTGGGTGAATAAATGACAGAATCTTATTTGGGTGAATTATACAGAGCAGAACAAAATCAGCAGGAGGTAAGAAAACAGTTTGAAGTTGTCTTAAATATCACAGTAGTTGCCCATGTTTTGACAGTTTACAAAAGGTGTAGTATAAAACTAATTTTTGACTGTTAAACGAATAAGTCACTAGTATGTTTTAAGTCATTTATATTTCCATGTTTTAAAACTTTTCTAATCACTCATATCTTCCACTGTCTCCTCTTCTATCTCTCTGCCAATTTCCTCAAGTTTTACTGTCTTCTTCTGTCCTTTTTTTTCCTTGTCCTCCTCCTTCTCAGCCTGCACGTACCACGGCTTAGCTGCTGCATCATCGCAGGCCCTGCCACCGGCCCGCCTGTATCCACCCCGTCCTGCCCTAACCAGCCCCCAGCCTTGGGGTTTGCCCTCGTGGGGTCCATTATCCTGGATGCCCCTGGTCTGGTCCAGCTCTTTGGCGCTTAGAGCCGGCATCCGGACAGGAACGGTGTTCCCAAATTTGGAGTAGTCGACAGAGTAGCGTCCGTCCTCCTCAGTCATAATGGAGACGAAACGGCGACCCCACAAGATCTCCTCAGGTGTGTAAGATGTGCGTGCCTGCATGCTGATACCAGTGGTCTCCACAACACCTGAGGATAAACAGTATGAAAGAGAGAGTCAAAAGTGAGTCATAATAATTGCCATTGTATTAAATCCATCCAATCGGAAATGTGCTCCCCACTGACCTTCCAAAATGACGATGATCTCCAGATCTTCAGTTGCCAGTGATTGTGCTGAGACTTCATACAGAGGGCTTCCTCGATCAATGGTGTGGCTGATTATCAAAGGAGATACGAGGAATATTCCATTGCTCCTGAGAGGGTTCTCCACCTGGATGTCCAGCTGACCGACAGGAATCACCTCACCTTCCGCTGTCACTGTCCGTCGAATTACCTACGGATGGGACAACTAACTATATGAGGGCTGGACAGACAATAACCACAAATAAACGAATCTGATTGGATGTTATTTCACACCTGCAGCTGAATGGTGGCCGAGATGATCATGCTCTTCCTCAGGTCCCCGACGCGGAACATAAACGTGGGTCGGCCGTTGCGTGGGGCGATGACCGCATTACGGGAGAAGATGAGGGTCTCCGCTCGCCGGTTGGCTTGAGCTGTCTTCATGAACACACAGCCCAGCATGATGGCATTGACGATCAGGCCCAGAATGTTTTGGATGATGAGGACAATGATGGCCAGTGGACATTCCTCAGTCACCATTCGTCCACCAAAGCCAATAGTCACCTGACAGAAAAACATTTTAGCATCTTTTAAACTATTAACATTATTATTAACATAGTTTATAAACAAATACACCAACTTAAAAGGGAAAATTCTATTAATATAATAAATAAGCACTTATTTAAACAATCTCCATTTGTGGTCTAATAAGAAATAAACATAGATATAAAACAACATAAGGATGAGTAAACAATTATAGAAATTTTATCTTTAGTTAATTTGAAATAATTCTTGACTTTCTTTAATGGGTAAGTGATGACATCATTAGAATTCCACTCATATTTGTCCTCACTTGCACTTCAATAGAGAAGAGAAAAGCGGAGGTGAAGGAGTGAATGGAGGTGACGCAGGGCACGGGTCCGGGCTCGTTAGGATCCCGAGGTTCCAAATCACCGTGAGCGAATGCCAGGAGCCACCACACCATGGCGAAAAGCATCCAGGAGCAAAGGAATGCCGAGGTGAAGATCAGGAGCGAATGTTGCCATTTCAGGTCCACCATAGTGGTGAACACGTCCTGGAGAAATCGTCCCTGAGAACCGACAGAAACTAATAAACAAACCACGTAACAGTTCTAATCGAAACAGAGATTAGCACATTTTAAAACCAATGCAGTGTTTGTTTATATTGACAGCAACGCACCTGTTCTCGTATATTTTTGTGGGCAACGTTACACGACCCGCTCTTGGTGATGAAACGCGCCCGCTGTGACTTCGACCGGATGCGACTCGGTTGTGTCGCATCCTCAGCAAGTCGCGTCAACAGAAATCCGTCAGGCAGGAGGCCTTTGCGGGCCAACATTTTGGTAACCTGTGGCTGTTTGGTGTCCCACACTATGTAAAAAAACAATTTAAAAATATGTAATATACATTTATTATTTTAGGAGTAACTGAAGGTTTTAAGCAGGTTTTACAGCCTCCTTAACAATGTCTTTACAATTAAATTTAAAAAACATTTTTTTCACCTGCGAGGAGATATAATTGCACCGGGTTATAAAATTAAAGTTTCTCTTTAGTTAGTTTTAAAGAGCACAAGTGAAAGCATTTTTATATTATTATTATTATATTTATATATATTGTAATTTAATGTATTAATAATGTATTATTTAAAATGCATTTTATATTTTTTTGGGGGATTTGATGCCCCCCTTTTTTGCTTTAATGATAACTCAATTTTCTGCAAATTGTTCTGTATTTTAAGCTTTTAAAAAACATTTCCATATTTAAATGAACAGGAAAACCACAGATATTTAGTGTGGTCTGAGATCTGGACACTACTGTATATGTTGTTAAAGTCGTGTAGCTTGTAGTCACTATAAATTTGCCAAGCGCTTACATTATTCACGGTAAGGACTCAGAAAACACTGCGCTCTTCACGTAGGTAAACATCGGTGATCGATAGAAAGAATCCATTCAACAACAACACTGAAATTTTACGATTCCCCCTGTCAACACATCAGCATTGAAACAACAGTTAATATCAACACAAAACCGACATCAATCGACATTAAAAGGATCTGTGTAGTTATTATGCGTCTGGAAACAGATCAACCTGCGATGCAGAAAAACGGACGGCTGTAATATTTAATATTATGGATCTTCATTATAGAAACCCACAACAGTTTATCATAATACTATCTACAAATACTACAAATCTGTTTAATGACGCAACTGATGTTTTGCTCTCTACTATTCGTCGTAAAAACAATACAATTATTATAATAAATATTACACATTATAAAATAAAATTGCTTACCAGCAAAACACAAACATGCGCGTTTTTTACAATTAAAATAATAAAAAAATAAACAAGATGTTTGAAGCAAATGTAAGCAGATGGCTGGATTGGCAGCTGGAAACCTTATGCAATCGGACAGCGTCCCTATGACAAAAATGAATGACTGGAGGACAAACATTTCCCACAATCCACTGCGGCTGCGCTAGGCGGCTTCTTTCCTTTAGCTTCTTTCCTTTCTAGTTGGCTTTTCGGCAAATATACCAGTATTTTACTAGTGTCTACTTTTGGTTTTGGTCTTGTATGTGTACCGAATCGTTTTAAAGTGTTTGTGCAGTGAATCTGAGGTTGTTTTGTCGGTATTACACGCATTTTAGAGGTTTTTGGGGTCTGTTTGCTTGTTAGCTCTTTAAAGATGGCTGATCCGTGGAATCGAGGTGGGTGACACGTAGCAGTTTTAAGACGTTTTGTTTTTAAATGTAGTAATAATTGTGTCTAAACTATTATATTACTATATCTAGACATATAAGCGCTTTTATAATGTACTATTAAATGTAGTTTAATAATATAACTTGATTTAGCTTTCGCTGTTGTCGTAGGTGTAAGGAAAGATAAAACTGAAAGTATTCAGTTATGAAGTAATGTTAGTGTGATTTTGGTAAAATATTTGTGTGTGTTTTGTGTAATTGACAGGACATGGAGCCGTGGACGATATGCTGGATGCTGAAAACAAGCTGTTGGCTGAAAATCTGGCCAGTAAAGTTTCTCGACTAAAATCTGTACGTTAATCTGTGATCTATATGCTATATCGTATCATTAAAAGTCATATTAAATTGTATATAAAATAATGTAGGCTTCATAATAATGTAGGATCTGATTTGGTTATATACAGTAAGTGTTTAAATGTCCCTTTTATTTTAACCACAGCTGGCTTATGACATTGACAAAGACACTGAAGATCAGAATGCATATTTGGATGGCATGGTGGGTATTTTACAGTGTTGACAAATGAGGTGTGGTTTCGTTTAGAGCTGTGTGACATTTTCCTTCACCACAACACTAACTTACCTGTTCAACTTCTGTGTTTGCTCAGGACTCCAATTTCCTCAGTGCAACTGGCTTGTTGACTGGAAGTGTGAAGAGGTTTTCCACGATGGTACGATCTGGCCGAGACAACAGAAAAATCCTGTGTTATGTGTCCATCGGACTGGTGGTCATCTTCTTTTTGCTTTACTATTTAGTATCAAGGATCCAGAATTAATGAATTGTGTAGTAATGTTTTAGAACACTTACTGGTTTCTCAGTTTTATGAGAAATGATTTCCCCCGTGGAGCTGATGTTGTGTTTGATCCCATAATAAAGAAATCTTTAGAAATAACATTGAAAGAAATGGCTGGGATTGGAGGATAATATAAAACACTTTATTTACATAAACCTATGTTTGCACTCTCAAAGGTGATGTATTTAATGTATATTTTTAGTCATAAAAAACATGCCATGGACCAATATTCACTGATTTATTTGAAGTTGATCTATTTTTTTCCCAATTCCCATGATTTATATTTGTATTATTGTAGAGTATGTAACAACATGTAACTAATATGTTGTGCTAATTATGTGCATTAAAGAAATTTTTAATATTAATGTGCTCATTGTGATTTTTGTTGCGCTTTGAAATATTAAAAATAAATTGTATAATACAGTTTTTAATATTTAAAAGATTTAAAATATTACTTAAATAGTATATAATATAAAACAATAATAATAACAACTGCATATATGCACTATCCCATCCTATATGAGGGACATTTAAGTAATTTCTATTATTAGTATATAAAAATAAACATTTTATTTTTATTTACCGTATTCAATACTTATAACAACTGAAGGTATCAAACAGTTGTTGTGCGCCTCCGTGACGGTAGGCGGCAGTATAGCTCACAGTAACCGTGTAAGCAGCTCTTTCCTGTGGCAGAGGAAGACATTTACTATTTTCCAGACATCTGCGTTATAAACAGGCAGCTAACAGTCGGGCAGCTCGCTCAGGGCGAAAAAAGCCAAGTGTACCGTTTTTGTGTTTTGTTTTCTTTTGTTTTGCATTTAATTTTCCGCAATGTCTGGTGAAATGGAGGCGAGCACAGAGGAGCAGCAGGTTCGCTCATTCAAACACGTTTAGAAGACAATGAGATCGTGTTTGTGTTGGTTCAGTAATAAACCTTAACGTGAAGAATGAGGCCTTGAAACCGGGTCCTCAAGGGCGAGTTTGACATGTTTAAGAGGATGCTGTCATATGAAACAACATTTTTACTTATTTTAATTTCTATTGCTCTTATAGACGAAATGTTGTATACAGTTTAACAAACTGTTTTCTGCTGTTATTGTGTTAGATGTAAAAATTTGGTTGTGAACTTGAGAATGTCTTTTTGTTGGGGTAGATAAGTATTTGAACAGGTGGTGTTTTGTCTCTCAGTGGTGCTGTAAATATGATGTAGTTTATTGATTTGATTGCGACTGCGCCATAAAAGTTTAATATAGCATTAGAAATGTGGTTTATAAAAGAAAAGTTTTTTTTTTAAATCTAATATAGGAGATGCAGGACACTGTTGTAAGTCCAGAGAAAGCTGAAGAAGCCAAACTAAAGGCCCGTTACCCACATCTGGGGGCTCGACCGGGTGGGTCAGATCTTCTGCGGAAAAGACTTCAGAAGGGGGTGAGTTTATACAATGACCCTATAGACTTAATGTATTGAGCCTGCTGATGTGAATTTAGCCTATTGACCGTAAATAACCTTTTCCTTTCTTTCTGGCAGCCGAAATACTTTGACTCGGGCGACTACAATATGGCCAAAGCCAAGATGAAGAACAAACAGCTTCCCACAGCAGCAGTTGAGAAGACAGAGATAACTGGAGACCACATTCCCACCCCTCAGGACCTCCCCCAAAGGAAGCAGTCTCTGGTGGCCAGCAAACTTGCGGTCTGATGAAGACTGTCATTCCTGTTGATTTCTCCTCCTCTATTGTTTTGTCTTTTATTCCTCCTGCGTTTACGTACCCTGTCCTGTCTTTTGGTTGAAAAATTGCTCTCAATATAACATGTTTTGATGAATAAGAATATGTGTAGACTGCTGCTACCATTGCACTGTAAGGTCAGATGTATTTATAACATTCATGCCAAGATTTAAACATGTTTATCTGACTGTTTGCATCAGATTAGCATTTTTTAGGGTTTTACACTTTTTCATACTTTCTCACCATTTTTTGATGCTTTTCTTGAAATATTGCCTGTATGCTTGAAATTATGACTGGACTTAACAATTATATCCACCTCTTCTGCCAACACTGTGCCTTTTCTCAAAAACAAAGGGCCAGACCTCAATAAATGAGATGAAGAAAATGTAAAAGCTCTTATTCTCAGAGTTTGTTACACATTGCCTTCTGTGAATTATAGAAATGGCTTTAAACTGTCAGTCCCTTTCTCATGGGTGATGTTTGTTTGGCAGCATTCCGAGTGTTAAGGCTTCCCTTGGGTTTAGTTTGTGTTGTCATTTATCTAAGCTGCGCAAATGTTTACTGTCACAACTGTTTCATTTGTTTTGTAAATAAAATAGTTTTGCACATGTATTGTCTGGCTGCACAGTTTTCATGTTTTCCAAAGCCCTATACATTTTCGTGTCTTTTAAAATTAATGCAAATAAAACAACTTTTGATTGTCAGTAACAGCTACCAATAAACAGAAAACAAATTAGGATATAAAGTAATTTGTAAATGGTCATTCATTCCATAAACACATATATAACTTCCAGTCAACTGTTAAAACTTTGCTGATTAATGTGGGGGATTATTAACTTATTGTGTTGCTCTTTAGTTAATACCAAAAGTTTAATTATTTTAAAGTTCTTTCCGACTGATTATTAAGAAAAACTTAACGCTCTTTTCTACGTCGCAAAAGCACAAAAATCATGATGACCACTGGGTGATGCTGCTTCCACGCTATTCATTGCCATAACGCTTCATCGCATTTCTCGCCCCTCTGCTCGGAAACTGATTTCCTGTTGACTATTTCGAAAGCACCAATCAGATGTGGCTAACCTTAGCGCACCAATTAAAGTTTTTGAGGTCACTAATTCTGCATATTTAATTAAAAGGAAAACATGATCATTATGACATCATTGGCTAAATCTACTAAACCTGTCCAGGACCAAAATATTAGTGTGAAACTGTAATGAACAGATTGATCTGAGCTCCTGTTCACCTTTTCCAGTTTGTGTCCACTGCACTGTAGCTGATCTAGGATCAGTTTATTGTGTTATATATATATTAATGCTGATAACTTTTTAATTGTTTTTTTAAACATGAGACTGTTCTGGTTAGATTTAGTGCAACATACCGAGCTGAATACCCAAATTGTGACCACAACATTCTTATTCTCCACAACGTTCTTGCAGTATTAGGAGCGCTACAATGCAAAGTTATAATATATACTGTACTGTATATATGTGTGTAACCTTTTGGTGGTACAGATGAGCATTTTTTGTTTAATTTTTTGTTTTAAATGTAAGTTATTTCATACTAATTTGATGTTATTGTTGTATCAAAACAAAATTCAGTTCTTTATATTTCAAAACAATATTTAAAAAAAGGTGATAGTGATAAAAAAAATTTATTAGTGAAAAATATAATTGATTATAATTATATTTTTGCACTGACAGTAAAACAAAATACACTTGGATATTTATTCTCTCAGTCATGTAATTTAGAAGAGAAGACTTTAGTCAAGATCTTTAGAGCTTTTCTGTATGATGGAGATCCCATACATTTCTAACTCTACTGAATGCACACTAAACAAACAAATGCCCTGTGAAAACACAATCTGGACCAACAGTCTTCATTAAACACATTAGTAGTGATTAAAACAAGACTTTGTTGAAATGACTTTGTTTTGTATAGGAGCAATTACAGTTTCTTAGAGAATATATAAGTCTGTTACACGTAAAAGTTTATATCTGAATTCTTTATCTACTCAAGCTGTTTACATGTACACTGTTTGTACTGTTAAACAGTTTCATATATTAAGCACAATGTAACACACATTTATGATTCACTGGTTATAATTAGCACACTAATTATAACCAGTAAGATAGCTGTACAAGTTTAAAACAATAGTAACTATAATAATGTCAAAACATATGTAAACATTATAGAGCTTGCTTACTGTTTTGACATTATTTGCCCAAAAGATCTTGGATCTTCGCGTTGTTTTTTTTTTAAGTCTTCCATGGACTCATAAAGGGAGAATGATGAGCCATATCCAGAGCTGAGAGATGACATTGATCCGCTGTCTGCTTCAAGTCCTGATTTCTCATTAAATGGATTTTTCCATGCACTGGTGCTAATAGTTGCACTCACTGAAAGATAAATGTAGCAGCAATAAATAATCAAAAAATAAACAATAAATACAGTGTAACATAACATAATATGTCTGTGTCTGTTTATAATCAACATTGCTCTCCTCCATTCAGAATTTGTATTTATAACCAATAGCAAAATTTAACAAAGTATTTGTCAAGGTTTTTTCCTTGTGCACAATATACAGATACACAATATACAGAGAGCAGTTTTTATAGTCAGCATATTAGTTGTCAGGGGCACACAGACTATCAGCAGTTATTTAATACAATTAAGCTATACACAGGATCTCAGATGGCAAATAACAGATGACAACAAAGTTTCCTTGTACTTGTAAACATAGCTTTGCAGGCTATGCCTAATGTTGGCTTTTAAACAAAATGTTAAATGCTTTCTTATTTTTAAGTTGCTTTGGATAAAAGTGTCTGCTGAATGAATAAATGTAAATGAACTTTATTTTATATGGGAGTGACTTATGTCCCTGCTTTGATATTACCATAGATTCCCCCTTTAGCGAGCTTGTATATATGTATTTATATGTATTATTTCTGTTATTTCTTTTCACTATAACTTTCTAACCTACCCTAATCTATAGAATAGATTCTTCATAAGGGCAGTAACAGACCCTAACCCTGTGTTAAGAACACAAATATTCAGTACTTACCATTCAACAGTTAAAAAACAGACCCCAACATATTCACTTAGGCATGTTTCAAAGTCCTGTTATAGCCAATCATACTCACATTTTGGTGGATCACACATGCTCTGAGCTGCTCGTGCGACCTTATGCTTATGCCGTAACAAGTAACTTTGTGAACTGGATACGCCAAAAGACTACAAAAAAATTTGAGCAGATACAATTAGAAAATGTTTTCTACAAAATGTAACCTATTTAAAGTGCGGCAGGACACACATTAGGGAATTGCTTGAATAATATAAATGCATATAGTACCACACAGGTTTTTTTATGTTAGCTGTCAAAGTTACCATATTTCTGTCAATGTTATTTCACCTGTAGTCAATGTACTGTAACTGAAACCATACATTTCTGTTCAACTCATATCTGTCAAATATGTACAAACCCAACTGTTGGGTTAAAAATTACCCTAGAAAAAATTTGGTTTTGCCCATATTTGAAACATGCATGGGTTGAAACAATTCATCATCATTTTAAATGCATAAAAAAAAACTACACAAAAATCATTATCAAAAGACAAATACTATGAAAGATAAAAGATAAACAATCATTATCAATAGATACAATCATTATCAAATAATAAATAATATTATTTAAATAGTAATATTAAATAATTAATAGAAACAAATTCAATCCACAATGAACGCTGGTCTTTTCCTCTGCTCTTCTTCTATCCTCCACCAAGAACATTTTAAAATGGCAGCTGTTGTTTCTGCCACTGTTTTATCTATCTTCTCCAGCAGATCTAAATTACTTACTCATCTGTGATCTCTTGCCCTCTGCTGATTTCTGCATCATCTTCATTTGTTTCTCTGCTCTCCTTCTCTCCTCCACCACCTGTAAAAT